>PVJC01003899.1:15569-67246 GCA_004026665.1 Murina feae | reverse complement strand
TGGCCTGCTTGGCAGCTGTCCAGGCCCTTGGAGGGGCATCGGGGAGCGGGAAAGAGGCAGCAGGGGGTCAGTGGCCTGCTTGGTGGGCTTCGCAGGCCCCTTGCAGGGCACCAGGAAGTGGGAAAGCAAGGTAGTGGGACGGGGAGCGGGAAAGAGGCAGTGGGGAGGGGGGGCTCTCAGCCTGCTTGGTGGCTGCCCAGGCCCTTTGCAGGGCACCGGGGAGTGGGAAAGCAAGGCTGCAGGGACTGGGATCCTGCTTGGCAGCTTCCCAGGTCCCTTCTGGGGATCAGGGAACAGGAAAAGGCTGGCCTGACCACAAGGTGGGGTTTTCCCTGCTTTCTGGTGGCTGGAGGAAGATGGGCAGTAGGCAAGCTTGGGAGGCAGGCAGCACCCAGCACTGGTCACAGCTCAAAAAAGAGAACAACATGCAGGGGAGGGCAAGAGTCTGAGAGATCAACATAGAGGGAGTTGCCTGCTCCAAGCCTCCACAGCAGGCCCCTGGCAGGTAGACACACACAGGAGGACTGCTCTGAGCCTCACATGCGGCTGGGGGCAGGTCCCCAGTGGTGACACACACACATACACACACACACACACAAAAGGCGCCTGGCAGACTGGGGCCATCATAGGACATCCACTGAGGGATCCCAGACTGCGAGAGGGCACAGGCCGGGCTGAGGGACTCCCTCCACCCCGAGTGCACAAATTTTTGTGCACCGGGCCCCTAGTTATAACATAATATCAGAAGTATTGTGTGAACAGTATGCAAAGAATTTTCCTACCATTTTTATCCATAACTTTTCTATACCTTTTTGAGGATCTGAGTTATTAGAACTCATCTCAATGAGAACCCTAAGTGGCCTCAGAATCTTGAAATAGAACATTTCACTTACTAAGATTTAGTGATGTTATTTCATTCTAACAGATGCTATTGCTTTAATAGGTTTACACATACATTTCCACTCTGACTGACTAAAAAAATAATTCATGAAAAACTACCAATTAAAATAGTTTTGAGAATGTAGGCACCATGGATGCTGGTCCTTTGAAGGTAGGTAATTTTGTCATCTCATGATAATGCAAAAACATTATGTTTACCCTCACCCTATGCTCAGAACACTATCATATCTTAAAATGCTGCTTGCTGTAAAAGGGAGTGACTGATATATTTAAAAAATCTGCATGCTGTATCTATTCAAATGAGTAATTATTTTCCTTTTATATACAGCATAAATCTTAATTGTCTGTTGCTGGGGTAACAAATCACTGCCTAATTCAGATAGTTTTTTTCTTGAACCTGTGGATGAAATAGGCATCCTGAGACCACTAAGAGCATTGGACTAGCCGTCAGGGGGCTTGGATTTGAGTCCTAGCTGTGATCAGCTGTGTGACCGTGGTCAAATTGCTTCATGTCTTTGAACTTCAACTTCCAACGGAGGAAAGAGAAGAGCCATGTCCAGAGTCAGTGGGAGGAGTAACCATATAGATGACAGATATGGATTTATGTGTAAACTGGAACACAGACACATCTAGGAGTTTGACAGGTGAGTCCCAGTTGCTGTGCTCAAGAATTTGTTAAAAGGTAACTAAGATGGATATGAGTTCATGTTTTCCTACTTAAAAATTGGGCTCTTTCCTTTTAGGACCACATAGAGTAAGTCCTCAATGCCCATAGGGTCTGCAACTGTAAGTGTAATGCCATACATCAAAAATAATTTTGCCATATCCCTCTGGTCACTTCACTTATTTTCTCACACTTAACTCAAACCAATCATGAAGCACCAATAGACGTTTTGCAGACAATTACAATTTACCGCCAAGGTACAGCGTTGGTGATGGCATGAACGTGATTCCTATCTGGGTTTGTCTTTTGTGGGGGCCTATGCTGATATCAAGTTATTTTGAATTGATTGTTTTAAACTGAAAAATAAATTGGGAGTGTGGAGGAAGGAATTTATAGTCAAATCCTTAGTTAGAAAAGAGAGACTACAACTTCCCCTTCTCCCAATCACTTCAAATAGCAATTGGCTATAGCTATTGTCATTAATTTGCTTTCTCTGGCAGTAGATAACCTTTGTGAGTAAAGTTACCACTTAATTCATTTTGAAACATATAAATATATTACTAACTTCAGAAAAATAAATTGTCCCAGGAAGAAGTGCCGCCTTTATCATATCTCTGACCCATTGTTTTAGAAAAGCATTTACATACAAATTTCCTCTCCACTCTTACCCATGTAATTAAGCTCATAGTTTCACTATTTCAGTGCTTGCTGTTTCAGACATTAAGTCCACAATATTCTTTTTAGAATGGTCCACAAGATTAAAGGATTAGTTTTAATCTTTTCCTAGTTTCATTTCTTTTTGATATTCTGATACATCTACTGGCAAAAAATACCTTAGAAACCAAAATAACATTTCATCATTAACATGTCCATGGAATCTCATCTAAATTTTGCACCGAACAATTCAGTATTCTGGAACATGATACAGTATCACTGAAAAGTTAATATTTAACAAAGTATTTTTTCCATTTTTAAGATATCATTTAAAATCACATGTAATACATACTTTCTTTCATATATATTAATGTTCTGCTGTAAAATAAGATTTGCAATTTTATACATCTTAAGGATGTTTATTTAAAATAATCACTAAATGCTTATGATTACAAAATTTAAAAATTTCTGTTCTTTATGCATTTAAAATATTGGAAAGATAAATGTTCCTCAAAAACTTAAGAATAGACCTACCATATGTTGCAGGAATCCCTCTCTTCTGGGTATCCATTTTTTAAAAATTTAAAAATATTTATTCATAAAGATATATGTACCCTTCTGTTCACTGCGGTATTATTCACAGTAGCCAAGGTAGGAAATCAACCCAAGTGTCCTCAGTGAAGGACTGGACACAGAAGATGTGGTACATACATATAATGGAATACTGCTCAGCCATAGGAAAAGATGAAATACTACCATTGTAATAACATGGGTGGATCTTGAGAGTATCATGCTGAGTCAGACAGAAAAGGACAAGAATCATATGATTTCCCTCATATGCTGGATATAAAATAGAAAGCAACAAATGGATGAACAAAACAAATAACCAAAAACAAACATACTCATTAACAAGTATAGCGGTTACAGAGGGAAAGGGGGAGGAGATTATAGAGGGTAAAGGAAATCAAATATATGGTGACAGGAGACTAAATTTTAAATGACGAGCACACAATGAAATATACAGGTGATGTATTATAACATTATACACTTAAAAATGTATATAATCTTATAAACAATGTGAACTCAATATATTTAAGAAAAAAAATACTGGAAGAAAAGATAATGATTCAACTGTGGTTCATTGTGAAAGTAAAGATGATGGATATTTTTTTAAAGCGTACATAAGGGCCAGGCTAGTGGGGCTCAGTGGTTGAGTGTTGACCTATGAACCAGGAGATCACTGTTCAATTCCCAGTAAATTCACATTCCCGGGTTGCAGTCTTGATCCTCAGTAAGGGGCATGCAGGAGGCAGCTGACTGATGATTCACTTTCATCACTGATGTTTCTATCTCCCTCTTTCTCTCCCTTCTCTCTGAAATCAATTAAAATCAATAAACTATTTTAAAAACACATATAAGGAAAGAAGCAAAGGCTTGAGAAGGTGAGAGGGATCCTCCTGAACTCCCCACAGTACTTCTTCACAGTCTATGGTTGTCCTTCCCACAGCTTAATTGTACAATTTTTTCCTTAGAGAAGATACTCCAAGTGTCTTTCTAATTCATTTCCTTTTTGATTAAGTAAGCTCAGATGGATCTTTATTACTTGGGAAAAAAAGCACTTTTACATGTGTTATATTCCTTAGCTCATTCCTATTTTCCTTTTAATACTTAATTCAAAATTTATTTTGTCTTTTGGGAAGTCATCTCTGGCTCATCTGTCTAGTCCAGTCTTTCTCCAGTAGGTAGCCAATGCAGAATATTAATAAGGTTACTAGACTTAGCAAATTAAAATGTAGGACACCCAGCCAATTAAATTTGGATTTCAGATAAAAACAATAATTATTATTATTAAGATAAATATTTCTTTTCAGTGGAAGTATGTTTAAGACCATATTTGGAAATACTTATATTAAAATTACTTGTGTTTGGCTGTTGTATTATATTTATAAAATACTAGGGGCCTGGTGCACAAAAATTTGTGCACTTTTGGGGGTCCCTCAGCCCGGCCTGTGCCCTCTTGCAGTCTGGGACCCCTGGGGGGGGTGTCCACCTGCATACTTGGCCAGCCTGGGTGAGGGGCTGAGGGCCATTCTCAGGCTGGCCACATCTCAATCAGGGTTTGGGTCCCTACTGGGGCACCTGGCCAGCCTGGGGTTGAGGGCTGTTTTCAGGCTGCTCACAGCTCCCATTGACCCAACATTGCAGTGAGGCTGGCTGGAATCAGGTTTCTGGGGTTTATTTATCTTCTATAATTGAAACTTTGTTGCTTTGAGAGGAAGTCTAGGCAGGCAAGGAAACCTCCTGTTTGCTTCAGATCTGTGGCTTCTATAGTTGAAACTATGTTGCCTTGAGCAGAGGCCCAGCCAGCCGAGGTAGGCAGTTTTCTCCAAACAGAAGCCTCCTGTTTGCTCTAGCTCTGTGGCTGCCTGCCGCCATCTTGGCTGGGTTAATTTGCATACAGTCGCTCTGATTGGCTGGTGGGGGTGGCTTGGCTGGTGGGCATGGCTTAGGTGTCTCGGAGTGATGGTTAATTTGCATATTACTCTTTTATTAGATTAGATTGTATTCATGAAAGCACTGAACTCTGTTTTTAAACATTGATGAGAGAGACAGAGAGAGAGAAACATGAATCACTTGCCTCCTGCATGTGCCCTAACTGGGATTGAACCCACAACCTGGATATGTGTCCTGACCAGGAATTGAACCTGCCACCTTTTGATGTATAGGATGATGCTCTAATCAACTGAGCTATACTGGCCAGGGCTAAACTATGCTTATTATACTGAATTGTGGCCTTTGGTTTATTCAAATAGCATAATGCTTGTTACATAGTAGGAGATACTTGCATTGTGTACTATGTATATATCTTTTAATCTGAGCAGAAACATAAAAAGGTAGATATTGCCTCATTATTTCTTCAACAGAAACTAAAGCTTAATGAGGCCTATAATAATAGTAAGTGGTAATCTCAAAGTTCATGCACTGTACCATCCACAACTCTGGTTTGGTAAAAATAATTTTGGGCCATGGCCAGTCTGGCTCAGTGGATAGGGCATCATCCCATGCACCAACAGGTTGCCAGTTTGATTCCCAGTCAAGGGCACATGCCCAGATTGAGGGCTCCATCCCTAGTTGGCGAAGTGCAGGAGGCAGCCAATTGATACTGTGCTCTCACATTGATGTTTCTCTCCCTCTCCCTTCCTCTCTCTCTAAAAATCAATAAGCTCTTAAAAACAATAATAATTTTGGGACTATTTATCAGCAGGGTCAAAGATCATACTGGAAAGCAGTAAAGCAAAGCCAAGTAAAAAAGACTAGATCAATGGTTCTCAAACTCCAGAGTGAATTGAAGTTACTTGGAGGGCTTATTAAGTCACACATTGCTGGGCTCCACCCCTAGAGGGTCTGGAGCAGAAGAGGGGATTCCATATTTCTAACAAGCTTCTAGGTGATGCCGGTTGGGGTCTATATTCTGAAAATCACTGCTTTGGATTTCGAAGGGTCACTCTACTTGGCTCGTGTGTAGTTCATCTAAAAATGAACAGGCATATTTGGTCTTAGGTAGACCTAACTGACTATGACAAAAGTCCCAAGCTCTGCCTCTGGACCCAATTCCTTCAATGCTGCAGCTTTTCATTATTTGGAATGAAGTCTCTAAGGGAATCTGGGCCGGGAGACTACAGCTGTCACACCATTTGAGACTATGAATATGCAAGCCATTTCCCAGTACTCATTTTCTATCTGAGGCTCTTTTCCTTCAGCAAAGACCAATTGATAGCTACTTCATTCTACATTTAAAAAATAGGGCTTCTGCTCTTGTCTCTAAATTCTGGGTGAGAGTTACTCAGGTTTATGATCCATAGAAGCCATCTCCTAAAGTGAATATACTGTTTTTCTCTTTTCATTTACCACTTCATTTCCCTTATATAAAATGCTCATAGGATTCCCTGCAACTGTCATCTGAGAAAGATCACAGCTTTCCACAGGGGGGGGGGGGAAGACATTACTATTTCAGCATCGGTAATTGGTCTTTTGACACTTTGCCAGAAAAGCAGAGAAAGCAGTAACAAATCTCAAGCCAGGTAAATTAGTTAACGCAACATGGGAAAGAGGCAATAGGACTGGAAATCACTTAGCCCACTAGTCCAATACTCTGTGCACATATGGGAATGTATGCCAACTTTCATGAAATAAGGCTCTGGTATCTCCCAAATGGATTACTGCAGTAGCTTTCCCGATTCCAAGTTAACTAGTCCTCGCCTATCCATTTCATTCTGACACATGACCCCAGGTCAGCTTCAACTTCCTAAAACAACCCTACCATCATCTGCAAACTTCCTATAGAACCCTACTGTCATTTCCTTTTCTCTCAAATTTCATCAAGAGTTATTTAGCCTGTATAAAACAAAAGCTGTGTTTAATTTATTTTTGTGTTCTTAGTGTCTTGTACACAGTTGTTACTTAAGAATACTAGCAAATGAGCACCGGGGAAGGGACTCTAAATCTGGCCTCTTTTTATACCTCTCAAAGCCCTGCACCAGCCAATCTTCATCCTTACTGTCCTGAGAACATAATGAGCTCATTCCTGCCTCTGCATTTTATTTCATGATGCTTTATGCCTCCCAAATGCCCACTCCAAAGCAGCCCTATTCAAGCTCAGGGCACACTCTACAGCTTCATAAAATATTTCCTCATCATTCAACTTATCATTGCCCATAATTCCTAAAGTACAAACAAACACATGGTAGATTCTCATAAATTGGAAACCAGTGTAGATGTTTTTTTAAAAAAATTAAAGGAGAATTACCATATGATCCAGCAATTCCACTTCTGGGTATTTATCCAAAGGATATTGTAAACTAATTTAAATATATATATGCGACTCTATGTTCACTGCAGAATTACTTACAATAGTCAAGATATAGAAATAACCTAAGTGTCAATTAATGGATCGATAGGTAAAGAAGATGTGATATATCACTTGGTACCCCTGCAGAATCTAAAAGTGAATACTACACATTAAATAATACATTTTAAAATGTTGAATTTGATTTCCTATTTTTTACATTCAAATCTACTCCAGTCCCATACATTTATATGGACTAGCATATATAAAATTCCTAGGTATACATTTTCTTATTCTACTTTGATTTGATTTTATAATATTGATGAACATTTCAGTGAAAAGTTGAGAATGGTATGGTAGGAAGAATACTGAGTTATAAACCAGATGTGAATTCTAATCTTGGTTCTTCCACTTTCCATTTCATTGAGTGTTTTTTTTCCCCATCTCTGTGTTAATGATTTTGAAATTCTCTTCAAGCTCTAGTGTCCTATAAATCTGAGTTCAAGGTCAGCCTGTCCACTATCTAACTCTACTTGGAAGTCTGGAGTGCTCTTCAGATGGAGCATGGAGCCAAATTATCCTTATCTCCACTCCACTGAGAACTCTTTACTTCATTTTTATTTTGTATCAAGGTATATCATTCCATCAACAGAAACAGAGTTCTCCTTCTCTTAGCCACACATCCATTCTGTCACATATATATTTTTTAAGAGTTAGAGTTTTTCTCTATCCCCCTTATCCTATTTAAGACCTGGCCCTTATTGTCAATCACCTAGGTTCTGGAAAAAAAATTGTAACTAGTCTTTTTGCCTCTAATTTTGCCCCTTATTTATAATCTATCTTTCAGTTATTGCCAGAACAGTGTTACTGAAATACATAGGCTGTCCCAAAAAATGTATGCGTATAATTAGAAAAATTATAAAGGCAGTGTTTAGTAAAATATACTTCATTTTCAAAATTTAGCTATCAGCTGTTAAAGTGTGTACACATTTTGGGGGACACTCTGTATACCTGATTGCTTTATTCCCCTGTTTAATAGCCTTCAACTGCTCTCCATTTCCTACAGCAGATTTTCAAATATCTTTAATATCTCAACAAGGAAGATCTTTCTTCAAATCTTACCCAAAAGCCATATAATATATACTTATAATTGTTTATATTGAACAAAGACAAAGTTTCTGTGATCTCTGCAGTGGTGAGAAGGTTCTGGTCAAGATGGCTGTGCAGGTAAATGCAAATTTTCAACCTCCCACAAGTACATCAAATTTACAACTAAACGATAGAACAACCATCATTCAGAAATGCCTGTATCTAGCTGAACAGAAGTCCTATAGCTAAAGATATAAAGAAGAAGCCACTGTGAGATTGGGAGGAGACAGTGGAGATGCAGAATGGGCAGGTGCCACACCCATGTGTGGCAGTTAAATATCAGGATGAATATTTCACCTGTGGGTGTCCCCGCTGAGGAGACAGGGGTCCCAGCCTCACACCAGGCCCCCCAGCCCAGGTTTCCAATGCTGGGAAGAGAAGTGCTGGGTTGTGGCTGAGAGAGATAGAAGGCTGCTAAAGTTTCAGGCATTCCTCTTAGAGGGGTCACGTATTACATTTCTCAGACTAACTTACTCTGAGCTCTAGTCTAGGGTGGCAGTTGGAGGGGGGCATGTCTTGGACATCAGGGAGGAGCTGGATTGTCTGGTATCTGGCGAGGTTTAGAGGGTCAGTTTTCTCCCAGATGGAGGTGCTGATGGAGGCCATTGTTTCTTTGCTGGGCCCTTCCCCACAGAGTTGAAAGGTACCATATCTGAGTCTCCATCAACCTAGCTAACACTGTTAGCTCTGCTATGGTAAGAGCTCATGTCATCCAACTTGTACAAGTGCCTTTTCCATACAGTCTATGTTGGCTCATGTTGCAGACTTCCCTGAAATCTCTCAAAGGTCCACAAACCCAAATAGGCAGCATCTGGCCTCAGAGAGTTTCATATCTTCTGCTAAGCTGCAGCCAGTGTGAGTTCGCAGCTGGCCTCTCCCAGGCAACTCCAGCCCAAGAAGCAGCCATTTGTAGATTGTTTTGTATCTCATTCCCAGTGGCACTGGGAAGGAAACACTGCATTTGGCTTTGGCCTGACCCACCTGGTAGGCCCCAGATCCAACACACAGTGGGCCACACCAAAGCTCACCCAAACACCTCCATGAGTGACACACTCAAAGGGTGGACTCAGCGGGAACCAGAGTCCCAGTGCAGTGAGTTCTGTTTTGTGGGGTTAGCCCCTCACAGTCAATCCCCAACAGTGGTTGTAGCCAGTCCTCTCAGCTGATCATCGTGGTAGTAAATCTCTCCATTGATGTATCAACAGCACTCAAGGCTCAGCTACAACAGGAGGGTGCACACAGCTCACACCTGGAACTGTGCTGGCTTTGGTAATCAGGGAAGCTATGCCACTGGACCCCACAGGACATCTATTATGTAAGGCCATTCTACCAAGATCAAGAGATGTATTAGCTCTATCTAATACATAGAAGCAAACACAGAGAGGCGGCCAAAATGAGGAGACAGAGAAACATGTCCCAAATAAAAGAACAGAAAAAAAAAACTTCAAAAAAAAGCACTAAATAAAATGAAGACTAGCAATCTACCAGATCCATAATAAAAAATTTTGGTAATAAGGATGCTTACTGAAATTAGGGGAAGAGCAGATGAACTTAGTAAGAAAATCAGCAAAGAGATAAAAACCCCCATAAAAACAGAACTAGAAAACATAAAGAAGAACTGATCAGAAATGAAGAATACATTAACTTAAGTGAAGAATACAGGCAAACAACAGTAGAGTAGACGAAGTGGAGGATCAAAGAGCAATATGGAAGATAAGGAAGCGAAAACACCCAATTAGAACAGCAAAAATGACGAAGAATAAAAAAAGTGAGGATAGTATAAGGAGCCTCTGGAACAGCTTCAAGAGTGCCAACATGTGTGCCTTGTGGGTGCTTGAAGAAGAGCGAAAGCATGAAATTGAAAACTTATTTGAAGAAATAATGACTGAAAATTCTCCTATCATGGTGAAGGAAATGGACATATAAGTCCAGGAAGCACAGTGAGGCCCATAAAACATGAAGCCAAAGAGGCCCACACCAAGACACCAAAATTAAAAGGGCAAAGGTTAAAGACAAAGAGATAATCTTAAAGGCAGCAAGAGAAAAGCAGTTAGTTATATACAAGAGAGCTTCTATAAAATTGCCAGCTGATTTCACAACAGAAACTTTTCAGGCCAGAAGGTATTGGCAAGAAATATTCCAAATGATGAAAAGCAAGAACCTACAGCCAAGCTATTTACCAAGAATCTACCTAGCCAAGCTATCATGCAAAACCAAAGGACAGATAAAGAGCTTCCCAGACAAGAAAAAATTCAAGAATTTCAACACCACCAACACAGTATTACAAGAATGTTAAAGGGTCTTCTTTAAGAAAAAGCAGAGCAAAAAGATAAAATATGAATAATAAAATGGCAAATATATATTTATCAGCAATGACTTTAAATGCAAATGGATTAAATATTTTAATCAAAAGACATATGGTGGCTGAATGGATAACAAAACAAACACTTACATATGCTGTCTACAAGAGACTCACTTGAGATTAAAAGACACACAGAGACTGAAAATAAAGAGATAAAAAATCTATTTCATGAAAATGTAAATAAAAATTTTAAAAAGCTAAGGTAGCAATATGTATACCAGGCAAAATAGATTTTAAAACAAAGTTATAATAAGAAAAAAAGAAGGACCCAGCAATTTCATTTCTGAGTATTTATCCAAAGAAACCCAGAACACTAAATTGAGAAGACATGCATCCATACAGACATTGCAGCATTTTTTTTACAAGAGTCAAGATATGAAAGCAACCTAAATATACATCAACAGATGAATTAGTAAAGAAGAAGTGGTATAAATATGCAATAGAATATGACTCAGGTATAAAAAAGAATGAAATCTTGCCATTTGCAACAACATGTATGAACCTAGAGGGTATTGTACTAAGTGAAATCTATCAGATACAAAAAGACAAACGCCCGACGATTTCACTTATGAATGGAATATAAAAAACAAAACAAACAAATAAGCAGAACAGAAACTGACTTATTGATACAGAAAACATTTTGATGGCTGCCAGATGAGAGGACAGTTGGTGGGATGCATGAAAAAGGTAGAGGAATTGAGAAATACAAATTGGTAATCACAGAACAGTACAGAATAGGGGACATAGTCAATAATATTATAATAACTATATATGGTATCATATGGGTGCTGGATTTATTGGTGTGATCATTTCCTAAGTTATATAAATACTAGAGGCCCATTGCAGGAAGATTCCTGCAAGAATAGGGCTTCCTGAGCTGAAGGGAAGCAGAGAAGGGAGTGAAGCCTGTGAAGCCTGCCGAGACAGGCTTCACTCCCTTCTCTGCTGGCTTGCTTCTGCCCATTTCTGCTGCCTCAGCTCCCCCCATTCACTGTTGCTTTGCTCCCTCCCTTCTCCACAGTCTCTGCTGCCTCACTCCCTCCCCTCTCTGCTGCCTCACTTCCTCCCATCTCTGCTGCTTCAGCTCCCTCCCTTCTCTGCTGCCTCGCTCCCTCCTGTCTCTCCCACTTTGCTCCCTCCCATCTCCACTGCCTCGATTCCTCCCATCTCTGCTGCCTTGCTCCCTCCCTTCTCTGCTGCTTAGCTCCCTTCTGCAGCACTTGGCTTCCTTCTAGGCTGTCTTCAGGCTTCGCTCCATGCCTGGGTATACAAATTAACTGCCATCTTGGCTGGGTTAATTTGCATATAGTCTCTCTGATTGGCTGGTGGGTGTGGCTTGGCTGGTGGGTGTGACTTAGGTGTCTTGGAGTGATGGTTAATTTGCATATTACTCTTTTATTAGATTAGATCTAATTATGAGGTTGGACACCTGAAACTAATATAGTGTTGTACATCAACTGTAATGAAAACAAAAAGATTTAAAATTAAGAATAAATAAATAAGAATTCCAGTGAGAGGACAAGATCTAAACAAAAGCAATTTATCACCAATGATCAGAATTCAAATGTCAATTGAAAGATATATCTAACACACTCGCATGAACATTCAACCTATATTTATTGAGTATCTACTATACAGAACTAGGTATTATGTAGGCATGGAGGACACAGTGAAGAACGAGTAACAAACCAACAGCCTCTGATGAAGAGGCTTGGGAGGAGAAGATTTAGAAGACCCCAAATTGAATTACAGGTTCAGCAGACTATATCATTTGCATAGGAGACTTGTTTTAGCTTAAACACATATTTTAACCTTTAGATTTTATTTTAATTTCAAGGTTTTTTAATTACTTTCATGATAAATTATTGGAGTTCAATTTTCATAGAAAGAGGAGACTTGAACCATAAGCAAGAATCCAAGTGTACCATATGGTGAACTGCTTATAATCATGTCCCTTATTTTGAATTGTTCCTCATTTATGAATATAAAAGTTGTGCCTTAAGGTACCCTCAGGGGAAGCATGAAATATCTTATGAGCCAACTGACATTCTATACAATTCTACTTATGCAGAGCAAGTACATATTATTTGATGGCAAGTGATTTAGGCAGTTTATGACATGTAGAAATATTTAAGAAAAAATTTTCAGCACTTTACAATTGTAAATATTAAATCTCATGATGAGTAAATTCATTGGTTGTTATAGGAAACCATTTTTTAAGCATTTTTACAGTTAAATCATAAGCTTAATTCATTTGATTTTTTTATTTATTGTCCTTCCCTATGAGAATGTAAGTTTTGGAAATGAAATCTTGTTTCTAACTTTCCCTTTAAAAAAAATTATTGATTTAAGAGAGGAAGGAAAAGGGAAAGAGAGATAGAAACATCAATGATGAGATAGAATCATTGATCAGCTGCCTCAAACTGTGACCTCCTGGTTCATAGGTTACCAGTGAGTCATGCTGGCTGCCCTCTAATTTTCCCTTTTTTATTGCCAGTGTCTGACACAGCTCCTCACACAATAAGGTACCTCCATCCACTCTGTTTTCCATATTTGTTTACTTCCCTCATCCTCCATCTCTAAGCCTTCAGCAAGATCAGTTGCTTCTAACTCCAAAATATATTCTGATCCATTCATTTCTCTCCATCCCCACTACTACCACCAAGCCCAAGTTACTATCACTTCTGTCTGGATACACTGGTTCCTATTCTCTGTAGATTCTCTACATGGTAGCCAGAGTACCCAATTTTTAAAATTTAAGTCAGATGGTGCCACTCATCACTTGCTTAAACCCCTCAGGTCCTTCCTATAGTTCATAAAGTAAAATTCGAGCACCTTACCTGTTTTATCTGTCTTACTAGATCCCCCTTCTTCCTGTGTTCTCATCTTCACCCACCTTCCTCTTGTCCCTTTCACATCAGCTACACTGGCCCTACTTCTGTTTCTAATATGTGCCTAACCCAATCCTGCTTTAGGGAACTTGTACTTACTATTTCCTCAGTTTTAAAAGGGAATGATATGGATCATTTCCTTATTTTTGCTGGACAAGTTCCTTTTTGTCATTAAAACCTTTACCGTAAATATGACCTCCTCAGAGAAGCCTACCTTGATCACTCACTCTGAAGTAGTTATCAGCCACTCCTCTACATAACTATGCTTCATTCTCTCCATAGCACTGATTACTTGTGCTATGTTGTATATTTGTTTATCTTCTGCCCAGCAGACAAAAACATAATAAGTTCCTTAGAACAGCAACCTTGTCTGTCTTGTTGACCATTTTATACTTAATGCCTATGACAGTGCCATAGCAGCTACTCAATAAATAGTTGAAATGAATGAATGAATGAATGAATGAATGAATGAATGAATGAATGAAAGGATAATCAAATAAATAATAAATAGTTCCCCCTAGCTTGCATTGAATTTGTCAACAAAAAGTATTTATAGAGCAGAACCAAGATTGTGGCAGAGGTAAACACTTACACTTGCTGCCTCTCACAACCACATCAAAATTACAACTAAAAGGCACAACAACAACCACCCAGGACCACAGGAAAGCTGTCTGAGTAGAAGTTCCATAACTAGAGAGGTGAAGAAAGTGCATTGAGACTGGTAAGAGGTATGGAGGCACGGAAAGTGCTGGCACCTGGATGTGCTGCTCTTTTAATTGGGAAGGAGATACAAGCTCCTGCTTGCTCTGAACTCCAGTTCTGGGAAAGACTCTGGGGGACACAGACACATACAGGGAGAAACTGGACTATCTGGCATTGGGGCAGGAATGTGAGGGTGGCTTTCTCTCAGAAGTGCTCACAGCGATCATTGTTCCTGCACAGGGTGTAGGATGCAGAGGCCCAGGGACCTCTCAGGTGCAGGGCTGACTGGCAGCCATTGCTATTTGCTCCACCCTTGTGATTCCCAGAAACCGTGCTCCACCCAATTTATAACCCCACTCAAGCTATGCACATCAGCTTTTAAATATGAATGGCCTGTCCTTTCTCCACCTAAAACCTGTCAAACTGCAGCTGGGTCAGAGTACCACCAAGCTTCCAAAAGAAGGCCCAAAGCCCAGCAGCAACAGCCTGCCTTGCTTCACAGCTGGGCCTCATCTGGGCACTTACAAACCCCATACAAAGAGGAGGAATCTGCAGATCTCTCTGTAGCTCCTGCTGGGTGGCCCCAGACAGTGGCTGACCTTGCACCTCCTTGGAGATCCAAGAGCCAGTGTACCCAGTGGACAGAGTGAGACCATACTGGATTACAACTCTTCAAATCTATAAAAGACACACTCAAGAGGCAGATTCAGTGAGCAAGTGCTGCCCCATAAGAGTGTCTCCTGCACAACAGATCTTCCAGGGTAGACACAGCTGGTCATCATAGTCAGTTGGCCTGGAGGTCAATTCCTCCCAGTGATACAAACAGCAATCAAGGGTTAACTACAAAAAGACTGTGCAAACATCCCACAAAGGGGTGCACCAAGCGTGTCCATCTCAGGTGATTGGGGAGGCTGAGCCACTGGGCCCTATTGGACACTTACCACATAAGGCCACTCTATCAACTCAAGGAGACTTAGCAGCTACCCAGTACATAGAACCAAACACAGGGAAGCAGCCAAAATATGGAGACAATAAAACAAGTTACAAATGAAAGAAATGGATGAAAGCAAAATACTGGATATAGAGTTCAAAACCACGGTTATAAGGTTGCTCAAGAATCTTCTAGAAACCTCTGAGAAATTTAGTGAGACCCTTAAGGATATGAAAAAGGACCCATCAGATATTAAGCATACACTGACTGATACAAAGAATAATATACAGAGATCCAACATCAGACTAGAAAATCCCAAGAATCAAGTCAAAGATTTGAAATACGAAGAAGCAAAAAACACCCAACTGGAAAAGCAGAAAGAAAAATAAGTCCAAAAATATGAAGATAGCGTAAGGAGCCTCTGGGATAACTTCAAGCGTACCAACATTCGAATTATGGGGGTGCCAGAAGAAGAGAGAGAGCAAGATATTGAAAACCTATTTGAAGAAATAATGACAGAAAACTTCCCCTACCTGATGAAAGAAATAGACTTCTAAGTCCAGGAAGCACAGAGAATCCCAAACAAGAGGAATCCAAAGAGGACCACACCAACCCACATCATAATTAAAATGTCAAGGGCAAAAGACAAAGAGAGAATCTTAAAAGCAGCAAAAGAAAAACAGTTACCTACAAGGGAGTACCCATATGACTGTCAGCTGATTTCTCAACAGAAACTTTGCAGGTCAGAAGGGAGTGGTAAGTAATATACAAAGCAATGAATAGCAAGAACCTACAACCAAGATTACTCTATCCAACAAAGCTATCATTTAGAATTGAAGGTCAGATAAAAAGCTTCAAAGATAAGAAAAAGCTAAAGGAATTCATCACCACCAAACCAGTATTATATGAAATGCTGAAGGGTATTCTCTAAGAAGAGGAAGAAGAAAAGGGTAAAGATAAAATATTTATGAACAACAAAGTGAAAACAAATACATATCTATCATCAAGTGAACCTAAAAATCAAATGAATAAAAAACCCGATGAACATAACAGACTGGTGAATGTAATAGAATCAGGGGCATGGAAGGGAAGCAGACTGACAATTCTCTGGGGGAATAGGTTGTGAGGAGTTCGGGAAGAAATTGAACAAAGAGCTCACACCTATGGAGGAGGTTATTGGTGTCAGGGAAGGGAGGAAGGCCTGGAGTGGGGTGGGAACTGGGTGGAGGGGAGCTATGGGAGAAAAAAAGAGGACCATCTGTAATAATCTGAACAATAAAGATTTAAAAAAAATAAAAAAAAATAAAGTAATTATTAATAAAAAAGTATTTATAATCTTGTGCCCAAATTTGAATACCAATAGCTCTAGCCTGAAGACCACCTTAAATTCAAACACATAATTATTAGAACCACTTAATATTGTCAAAGGCTGAGCAATTCTCTGTACAAATGATAATGTTAAAGTGCCTGGAGATAATAATTTTTGAGGATAGATGATTAGTGATGCTGTTTCCTGACCTTTTCTGAGCTACATACATAATCAGTTGCTATTGTTTACATGATTTCATAATGCCCATACCCTCATGTCTTTCTAGGCTAATTCGTGTTTTATAAAATAAGTTCAAATTAATTTTGTGATGAAAACTCATAACACATTTTAAAACACTAGACATATTTTGTGATTTTATAACCACAGCTGGAGCTCTGTGGTTTCATGTTTAAACTGGTCTTTGCAAATAGTCCCTTGTACTTGTCTCAGTTGTGGAGGTGAAATTCAGAGGCCTGGTGAGGGATGGTAGCCAAACAGATCAGGGGCACCATGCAAGGCACCTTCTCTCACAGACATCATCTTGCTTTCCACAAATGGGTTTCACTTGAATTCATAATTTTCTCTTTTGAAATGCAGAAACAAAAAACTGTTGGTATCTGTCATTCATCTGTACAGTATAACTGTTCATGTAGACAGCGGGACTTCATTTTAGAGCATAGGTGACCAGGGGACTCTCCGAGAGGTAATTTCATTGAAGATCTTTAAATTAGAGGAGGGCCGAGGTAGTAGGGCAGTAGGGGAGAGTAGCTTCCAGAAGATAAAGGGGATCACAGCGAGATACAGAAGTAAGACCACATATTTTTCAGGGTTACTATGACAACAAATGTAGGAACCATTGGGAACAGAGTTTATAAAACAGTGTAGCAATATTTTGTTTTATTCTTAAAGCATAGAAATATGCTGGGCAGATATCCCTATATTTCAAATAAAGAAATATGAGGATTAGGCAAGTTAAGTAATTTCCTCAAATTCATGCAGCTGATGAAACAGAGATAAAAATTACACATTAGTTTTATGGCTCCTGGTCTTGTGTTCTTGCCATTTATCACTCCTGCTTATGCTGTTGTCACTTGGTCTTTCTATTACAATTGTCTGGCTAAACCTCAGTCCTGACTGAACCCAACCATCCATCTTGCTCATTGCCTTTTCCGGAGTAGCTGAACACTGAAGTGCTGGAGAAAATCCACAGATGACAGGAGTTGTTATAAATTCATAATCTCTAGACACCCTGGTCTCTTTGCTATCCCTCGTTCGGCAATGACCATCACTAAACCTTTCCTTTCCTACACCACTTCCAGAAGATATGTTTGCTTCATACTTCCAAGAGAGGAAAAAGAAACCATGTGATGGGAAGTCTCCTAATTTCTTATGCCGGATTTGCATACCTAACTGATGTTCTCCCCTCGTCCTGTTACAAGGAGGAAAGTGCCCCTTCTGATACCAAAGGCCCATCAAGTCACATTTTCTTAAATACTTTACTTGATCGTTTATCTCCTATATCTCCTTTATATCCTGCATCTTCAAACCTAGCCTCTCTATTTATCATTCTCTGAATATTCAAACATGCTCTGGTATCTCCTATCTTTTGAAAAGCTTCCCATTGAACTAACATCTCCCCTTGGCTACTGACCTGTCTCTTTTCACAAATCAAGTTTATCAAAAGAGCTGTCTTCATACACTCTCTATTCCTTCCTTCCCAATCTTCCTTTATCCCATTCTAATTTGAGTTTTCTCATAATGTCCCTTCCAAGACAAATACAGAAAATGTTCCCAGTAAAGTCAGTAAACTGTTTTTAGCCAAAATTAACATAATCTCCTTAGTCCTCATTTTAGTAGATTGCATAACAATGTTGAGGCCAGTTGCTCCTCCCTCCCTGAAGCACTCTTCTCCTGGCTTCTGTGACTCTTGCTTTTCTTCCTACCACTCTGCTTGTTTTTAAATCCTTATCTTACTTCCACTCTAACTTATTGATGCTCATACTTAAAAAACAAAAGCAAGAACAACAACAAAACAGCATATGCTCTGTTTTGCATGCTTTATGTCGACATCTAATTTTTTTATTATAAATTTAAATAATAACAAAATATATAATTCCTGGTTTATTGTGAATTGTAAAATTTTACTTGAAACTGTCATATCTTTATTTCAGATGTAGATAGTGGAATGTGAATATTAAGACATTTTTGAGCAGTTGGAAATTTTACATTGTTGCTCTTTCCTCCTTGAGCTTATGTTTTATTTCACTTCCACTCTTATCCTCATATATTTTATGTTAGAATTTTTTATATGAATTTGTCATTGTAACATACTTATATGAAACAAAAGTGTGGATAAAAATATCAATCTATAATTATTTTCAAACTTTCAAGGATATGAAACTCTAAATGTTAAACATTTTCATGTGGACTGAGTTATTGTGATGATTATTGACCATACATATTGGTCAGAATAACCTAAACATATTGTGAATTTCAATTTATAACTCTAAAATAATAAAAAACAAAATTGTATTGGTGATTTGTTTTTAATGGGTTGAATAGAGCTTTCTTAGATTAGCTCATGTTTCCATTGACAACTATAAATTAAGGTTAGAATGAGACAATATCCCAAATTTCTATTTTTCATTCTGCAAATGTAAATGCTGAAAAACTTGCTCACAGAAACAAGTGAATCAGAATGGGAAGAGAATTTTGAATTACTTCCAAGTTATATGCCCCAAATCCTGTGATGTAAATGTAAATGCTAAAAAAGCTTGTTCATAGAAACAAGTGGATGGGAATGAAAAAAGAATTTTGAATTCCTTCCAAATTCTGTGATTGAAACTATTTTAATAATACCAGATGATGATTGGTTTTCAATTTTATTAAGAACAAAGAATAGAAAACCATATGACTTACAGAAAAGATTAATTAGCCATTCATTAGAGTAACTGGCTTTCTCATCCTGGACAATAATATTTCATTTTTATGCCTAGCAGTAAAGTATTACTGTTAAATAAGTAGTAAGATAGTATTAAATAGTAAATAATAGTAAGTAGTAATTGCAGTCATAGTAGGATTGGGAATGGGTTAGACATATGCCTATGATTCATAAAGTTGGAGAAGAGTAATTATAAATTAAAACATGGAAAAGAAGAATTAGTATGAAGCTGCAGGCAGCTTCTTGGGCAAATCAAAATAAAGATGTTAAATAAAGATCTGAAAAGTGAGTCCCACAAACGTATCCATGTACTTCTGGGTGTATGCATAATTCAATTTTAAAATCTCTGGTCTAACCTACATAAAAATGTTTGAATAATTCAAGACTTAGTCCTAAATCCTCTTCTCTTTTTATTCTTTATGTTTTCAAGGTAATCTCTTAATTTATTTGGCTTGAAAAATTCACAATTATGTCCCTAGCCAGATCTCTCCGAGTTTTGATCTGTATGTTCAACTCTCTGTTTGATATCTCCAGTGGAATTCTTCATAGGCATCTCAAACTTAACATTGTTCGAAATAAAGCCTACATTCCAACTTTGTGTCTTCATCAGTCTGTGCAATTGCTATGCTCCACAGATCAAAGTCATCCTTTGCTAATTCTCTTAGATGGTGAAATTAAGGGTATGGTGTACGCGGACAGTGATGCTCATTTTAAAGAAACATTTCCCCAACATCTCACTCCAATTAATCATTAAGCTTCATCAGGTTTACTCCTTAAGTATATTTCACAATATGTCCACTTCTCTCAGTCTTTTTTGTCAGCTGCCAGTCCAAGTTGCCATCATTTATCACCTGAATTACTGCCATAGCTTCTTAGGCTGCGCTCCCTGCATGCTTTCTTGCTCACCAACCCAGACTCCCACAGCAGAGTGTTCTTCATAGACAACAATTTAATCCACTCATTTTCTCATTGAAACCTTCGAAATTTTCTATTGCGTTTAGAAGGACAAAGAACAAATTACTTACTATGGCATCCAAGGCTCTCTCTGCCTGATTTCTCATGTCCACCTCCCCATTTTCATCTGTGCCTGTCCATCTTCTCACCAGCTCTAGTCCCAGGGGCCTCTTCTCTATTCCTCCACAGGCCTTTTGGCAAGTTCTTTCCGCCTGAAAATCCTCCCCCACCCCCGCCCTTTTCACTCGACTTACCAATGCTCTTTATACCTCAGCTTAAATATTTACAGCCTACAAGGCTTCCCTTGCATGCCCTTGTCTAGAATAGTTCATGCTATTACCACCTTTCTCAGTTTATGGACTTTCCTTTCATAGCACTCGTTTTAACTCTACATTTCTTTAGTCCTCTACTGAACTGAAGCCTTCACAAAGACACAGATCCTATTGTCCTTGTTTTCCTGCTCTATTCCCAGCTCCGAGTCTCTGATACTTAGCAGAATGCTCAGTAAATATTTGCTGGACAAATGGATACAAAGTCTGAGAGTAAAGTGGAAGACGCAGTGTCAGTTAATAAATCCTTGCTTTACTCATTATGTTTGTCACTTCACTTAATTTTCTAATTTCAGTGAGTTGTTGTAGGAGTAAATAACAGTGACATCGGGTTTCTTATCCCCCTACATTGAAAATCCTGAGGCTAGTTCCTCTCCCCACGCTCACACAAAAGTGGCTCTGCTCACTCCCCTCTTAAACCTAGATTTGCATGTTTATGTAAAAATTTTTAAATATATTTTTATTGATTTTGGAAAGGAAGAGAGAGAGAGAGAGAGAGAGAGAGAGAGAGAGAGAGAGAGAGAGAGAGAGAGAAACATCAAGGATGACAGAGAATCATTGATCGGCTGCCTCTTGCACCCCCCACACTGGGGATCAAGTTGCAATATAGGCATGTGCCCTGACTGGGAATCAAACCATGACCTCCTGGTTCATAGGTCGATGCTCAACAACTGAGCCATGCCAGCCAGCTAGATCTGTATGTTTGATGGCTTGATCTAAATGTCAGAGAAGTGGGAATGCAGAGGAGATGAGTTTATGGCACAGAAAGCAGCTCTGATACTCTCACACCCAACACGATAATTAATCAAAAGGATGCTTTTAAATTAAACTACACAATATGTGAGATTTTACAATAATGTATACTGGGAAAATAAACATTACAAAGCTTCTTTTTGTTTTGGCACATACATGAACAGAGGAAAAAGCAAACAGTCCATTCTTGAATTCACTGTTTTCTAAAAGAAAGCATTGTTGTCAGCCGGAGGGGTTCAGTGGTTGAGCATCAGCCTAGGAACCAGGAAGTTACGGTTCCATTGCTGGTCAGGTTACATGCCCAGATTGCAGGCTTGACCCCCGTGTGGGGCATGCAGGAGGCAGCCAATCAATGATTGCTCCTTAATGTATGCCTTTTTTTTTTTTTAAAGTAATTTACTACTAAATTAGATTGCAATATTTAAAGAAGTTAATAGAGGGTAAGAGTAGAGGGGAAGTTAGATCAATGTTTTAATTAGTACAGGGTATTGGGGCCCTAATATCTGTGTTCTAAATTCAAGACTAACTTACACAACTAAAAATGGTTTGGGCTGATTTCAGATAATAGGTAGTTCTTTACAAACCAATTAGAGGTCACTTGCCTGAGGTTGACTTGCAAATTGTCTTAACTCAGAATATTGCCGTAACACTGATGCTGCATGTTAATATCTCTTTGGAAGCTTGTTTTTCCCCAGTAAACACTGTTATTCTGAATCCATTCATTTGTAGTGTAAAAGCAAACTTCTGGTCTATAATTGTTAAAACCAAAAAAGTAATACGTACTTCTGGAGCCAGTTTTCACACAGTTCAAACCCAAAAATGCTTAATTTGCAATGAGATAATCTGTGTTTTTTCCCCCCCAGTATCTTTCAGATTTTCAAATCCTTTCCACAAAGTTGTTCAGTAGAGTGTAATCAACATAAATGCCCAAATATAGGGTAAAAGCTACATAGTGTTACACTGATATGACATGAAATTGCAGATATTTACACTAATGTTTACAAAGTATTTTGCGAGTAAGGAAATGCCTGTTGTAATATTAACTTAAAAAGGCAGATTGAAGAGTTCAGCTATGTAAAAACCTGTCCTGAACATGAAAGCATGTAATAAATAGATATTTTGGTAATGGGATTATGAATGATGCTTTTACAGTCTTTATAAAAGACTATATTTCCCATTTTTTTATACTGAACATGCATTACTTCCTCTTTTAAAAAATTTTTTATTGTTGGAAGTATTACATATATCCCATTTTTACCCTCATTAACCCTTTCTAGCCCTCCCTCACCCCCTACCCCAGGCCTTCACTACCCTATTGTCTGTGTCCATGGGTTATGCATATATGCATATAAGTTCTTTGGTTGATATCTTCCCACCCACCTACCCACCCTCCCCCACCTTTCCTCTGAGATTCTGTAGCCTGTCTAGAACTATATTATCTTCAAAGATAAAATTATTTAATCTTTATTATTTCTTTCATAGGTCACATGGTGACTAGACCTTCAATCCACACTAATAATCACTTACTGAAAGAATCTGAGTGTCACTTAGGTAGTTTTGCATTTTTAATTTTTATCACTTGTCAGGGGATGTTGGTAGGACTCTTTGTTCATAGATTCTTAGTATACATTCAGTTATTGATCTGAAGACAATTGCAGCCATGTGCTGTGGTGGGAGAACATGGATTTGGGAATCAAACAGATTGAGTTAGAATTTTGGTTCAGCCTCTTGTAACTTAACCTCTTTGAGCTTGCATAAACTCATGGAAATAAGCTTAATAATTGCAGCTCTTATCAGTTCTAAGGGTCTAAATATTAAGCCATTTTGCAGTGATCTTATGCTTGCACAAATCTAACCACATTAAGACTTCTAAACAATGATATGATTTATAACTATGCAGTAAAACCATTCTATTATGAGTAAGGGACAGTGTTAGATGTCATAGGAGAAATAATGAATAAATAATATGAAATTCCTGTTTCCTTTCTTCAGATAAAGTTGTCAAGAAAATAACTAGGTCTTTTAAAGTAAATAAACAAATTATTATCAGAACAAAAAACCGTACTTCCTGGAAATTGAGTTAAAGGCAACAACGATTATTATAAAATATGAGAAATTCTAAAAGCTAATAACATACATATATAATTCATTTTATTTTTGCTGGGCCTTAAAAATCAGTGAATACTATAGTACCTGTCAATAAACTTTTAAAGGATTAATGTTCACTAATGAATCAGCAAGTGGAGACAATCCCTTAGGGTCTACTCCCTTCTCCCAGAACAGACATACTCTAGAATTCCCTAACTACAGCCCACTTCACACATTTTTTTGCAGGAAACGAGTAAACTCATCATATCACTTTTTATATCAAAGTGCAGGAGACAAGTTTTTTCCAAAAACGATGAGTAGAGACAGATTCCATCAAATATGGAGGGCCTGGCATTTCAACAATAAAAATGTGCAAGACAACTCAGATAGACTTTGCAAAGTCAGACCATTATTGGATTTTTTTCTTCCTGTTAAGACGCGATTTGGCGGGAAAATGCCCGATTACAAAGTGTTCAGTGGCTGTGTAGACCTCTTTCTCAAGTTCACATTCTTAAGGGTTAATGAGGCAGGATTTATGTACAACCCAAGGCTCACAAGTGTTTGAAGAACAACTACCCTGTTTCCTCAAAAATAAGACAGTATCTTATATTAATTTTAGCTCCTAAAGATGTGCTAGGTCTTATTTTCAGGGGATGTCTTATTTTTCCATGAAGAAGAATACAGTACACATTTATTGTTGAACAAAAAAAAAAAGGAAATTTATTACCTGTGTGTCCACACAATGTGCCCGACGCCTGCCCTGTGTGACTCACTGTCTAATTGTGAGCCAGCCAGACTCCCTCAGGGCAGAGTGAGCAGCAGGCAGCAGCTTGTCCTGGCAGCGGCTTGGGCTCTCTGATTAAAAGAGACCTCGCACTTCCTGTCTGCTCTGGCTACATTGTGGCCAACAGTGAGCTGTGCGGAGGTGCCCACCGATACGGCCCAGAGTCCAGAGTTACGGTAGCTTTGGGGTGCCTTATTATTGGGGAGGCCTTATGTTGGGGGGGCTTATTATCAGGGAGGCCTTATGTTCAGGGGATGCCTTATTATCTGAGAGGTCTTATTTTCAGGGATGTCTTATTTTCAGGGGATGCCGTATATTTCAGCAAGAGGCAGAACTGTAAGTAGGTCTTATTTTCGGGGGATGTCTTACTTTAGGGGAAACACAGTATTTGCAGAGAGTGTGGATGAAGCTTGGATGTGTGAGTTGTAGTGTTACAGGCAAGCCAGCTCCTCTTTCTCCCTTCTCCTCATGGTGCAGGAAGGAGCTGGGAGAAGGAGGATGTGATGGGGAAGGGACTGGAGTCTGCTCTCACTATGCTGAAATTTGGAGGTGCAGAACTCTAACATTTCCAAATTCTAGCCTGGTTTTCCAGCCCCAGCTTTCTCTAGGAAATTAATGTGCAATGTACCGAGGTGGGTGCGTGGGGTGTGTGGAAGAGTGGAGGGATATCTTGAAAGTAAAGGTTGCCTGGCTTGGACAAGGCAGGGTAAAACCTGCCACAGTCCCTGCATAGGAGATGAATTAATATTCAGTATCTCTAACATCTTTATTATTTTCACATCTAAATATTAATTTGTAATGATCTGATGCTTGCACAAATCTAACCACATTAGGCCTTTCTAAATAATGATATGATTTATAACTGTTCAGTAAAACCATTCTTGAAAATAATAGGTATTTCCATTAAACTAGAAACCAGGAGATAATTTGACCCCCCCTCCCCCCCCCGGTCCTCTTCTTCTCCAAAATCATTTTGCTTTGGTCTAGTTTCCAAAGAGCTAATTTGCTAAAATCAATATGGAATATAGTTTCAGAATATTAGAATGACAACATGCCTTCCTGGGAGACTATCAGAAGTAAATAATAACAAATACCTTATCAGCATTTAAAACTGTGATCAGCTCTTCGGTATAGGAATAGGAATGTAGTGAAGATTGCATCTTCTCAGAGGTACATATTTAATCATAACAAAGGGTTGATTTCCTGGCTGTGATAATAGCATTCCTGAACATCTCAGACTGTTTACAAAAGTCAAATGATCAGAATTTGATTTTAAAACTAACACATCACAATGATCCTCTAGCGTGCTCATTTCATGGAGAAAGATGCTAAGACTAAGAAGGATGTGTAACCGTCTCAAGGTTAGTGGCAAAGACCCCCAGGTCTCTGTCTTATCTTCACCAGAGCAGTTCATCTTATTAACGTTCAGTCTGAACTGTAAGTTTGAGTCTATACCTGCAAATAATGCCAGAAATTGGTCCCTACACGCAAAGCACTGGCTGGGATTAAATCAGAATATTTACATCCTCATGCAGCCAATCTTAAGGGAAATGAACCATCACATCCATGTCTTAACAATCCTGTTGTGCCTTTGCCAGGAATCAAAAGATTATTTTTTTCCTTATGTATATTTGGATAACTGGACTTATACAACTCAGTCTGAATTAATTCTCTTAAATTTTAATGCACTTCAGTGATTAGTTGTTGGCTTTTGTTGTGGCTGTTGTTAATCCTTATCCAAGAATAATTTTTAAATTGATTTCTTTTTAAGAGACAGTGGAAGGTAGGGAGGCAGTAGGGTAGAGAGAGAGACAGAGAGAGAAATATCGAGATGATAGAAACACATTGATTGGTTGCCTCCTGCTTGTGCCCTGTCCAGGACTGGGGATCACACCTGCAACCCAGGTACATACCCTTAATGGGGAATTAACTTGTGACTCTTTGGTACACAGGCCACTGTTCCACCCACTGAACAACACTGGCTAGGGCTTGTTTCTAATTTTTGAAAATATAAACTTTACTCAGAATCATTTTTATAAATTGTTGATATTTTAGCATCTGGGACAGAGGTCATATATCTGCTGTTTGCCTAGGAAATGGAAGCATGGGGTAATATTTGCCTACTTCAAATATTACTCAGCTCATGCAGGGATGGTGCCCAAACTGAAGGTATTCTCTACTTGGTGAACAGACTCAACAACTTTCCTAAATAATGGAACTTCAAATGAATTATATCTGTAATTGACAGCAATATAAGAAAGTTGTGAGCTTTCTGAAACTAGAAACTGATATCCTCAGATTTGTAAATAAGAATGAATATCTTATTTGTAAGTAAGAATGAATATCCAGAAAAGAATGACTGGATATTTTTATAACAGTGATTTTTAACATATTCTCAAGAGTTGTGCAATCATTAGCACAATTTTATACTAGGACATTTTCATCATGCCCCAAAGAAATCCCATACTCATTACCAGGCCCCGAAAAACATTATTCCACTTTTTATCTTTGTGGATTTCTGTATTCTTAAAAATAAAACTGCATAATATGTGACCTTTTGTATCTGGCTTTTCTCACTCAGAATATTACTTTTAAGATTCATCTATAATGTAGTGTGCATCAGTCCTTTTCATGGCCAAATGATGGTCCATGGTATGCCTATATGACAATTTATTCATTCCTCTACGGATGGAAATTTAGGTTGTTTATAGTTATTATAAATAACTGGGGGCCCGGTGCACAAAATTCATGCACGGGTAGGTGGGGGAGGGGGAGGGCAGGCGAGGAGGTCTCTCAGCTGGACCTGCACCCTCTCTAATTTGGGACCCCTCAGGAGATGTGCTACTGATGGCTTGGGCCCACTCCACATGGTTCTCTGTTCTCTGCCGGGCCTGTCTGCTCCACACCATGGGGATGGGTAAGCAGGCCCTGCTGGGTGCTGCCTGCGGGGTCCCCGATGGCTTGTGCCCCCTTGTCCCCTCGTCCACAGCTGCTGCCTCGGCCAGGCCTCGTCTGGGGCAGCAGCTGGGGCTTCCCGATGGCTCTGGCTCATGTCCCCTCATCCCCTCGTCCACATCCGCCACCCCAGCCAGCTGCTGCCTGCGGGGGTTCCCATTGCTGGCTCCCCCTCCTCTGCAGCTGGTGCCCAGAAGGCCCTGCTGGGCACTGCCTGCAGTCCCCCCTTGTCTGGGGGTCATCATGGCGACCTCCCAGCAGACCCTGCTGGGTGCTGCCTGTGGTCTGATTGCCTGCTGGGCTCTCGTTGCCAGCATCCTGACCCACTGCTATGGGCACTGCCATTTTTGTCCCAGAGTAATGGCTAATTTGCATATTACTCTTTTATTAGATAGGAGATTGTTATAGACATTTGTATACAAATGTTTTGTGTATGGACATATGTTTTCTATACTCTTTGGATGTGTAACTAGGAGTAGAATTGTTGCTCATGTGGTAACTCTTAAATTTTGAGGAACTGTTTCCATGGTGATTACACTATTTTATCTTCTCACAGCGGTGAATGGGGATTATGATTTCTCCACATCTGGCTAACATTTGTTATGATCTAGTTTTTGAATTATAGTCACCATATTGGATGTGAAGTAGTATCTCATTGTTATTTTGATTTTCAGCTTATTAAGGAATACTGACATTGAACATCTTTTTATGTGATTGTTGGCCATTTGCATATCATCTTTAAAATATATATATTCAAAGCTGTGGTAGGCTAAATAATGTGCCCCCCCAGCCCCCTTTCAGGAAGTTTAAGCTTTTACCTTTGACCTGTGAATGTTATATTGTAGGCCAAAGAGACTTTACAAAAAGATGCAGTTAAATTAAGAATCTTGTGATGGAGATATTATCCTGGATCATTTGCATGAGTTGAATGTAAACACCGGAGTCCTTATAACAAGGAGGCAGAAGAGTTACATTCAGAGAAAGGATATGATGACAGCAAAGGTAGGACTGATGCTCTTTGAAAAAGACTTATGAGCCAAGAAATTCAGGCGCCTTAAAACAGCTAAGACAAGGCAAGCAAATTGATTCTCCCATAAATTATCTGGAACCGCCCTGTCAAGATCTTGAATTTATTCCAGGTAAGGCTTATTTTAGATTTCTGACCTACAGAACGACAAGATAAATCTGTTAATTTGTGTCACTAAGTTTGTAGTAATGTGTTACAGCAGCAATAAGAAACTAATACAAAATCTTTTGCTGATTTTCAAATTAGGTTATTTGACTTTTTATTGTTGAGTTGTAAAATATTTTTACATATTCTGGATAAAAGTTTCTTATCAGATACATTACTGAAAAATTTTCCCCATTCTGTGGGTTATTTTTTATTTCCTTAATGATATATTTATTTATTTGTTTTAGAAAGAAAGTGTGGGGATATATATCCCCACACTTTCTTTCTAAAACAAACAAAAATATATATATGGAGAGAGAGGAGAGAGAGAGAGAGAGAGAGAGAGAGAGAGAGAGAGAGAGAGAGAGAGAGAGAGATACTGATTTGTTGCATGCTGCACATGGCCTGACTGAGGCCAGGAATGGAACCTGCAACCCAGATACATGCCCTTCACCAGGAATTGATCCCAAGACCCTTTGGTACATGGGCTTATGCCCTAACCACTGAGAAAAACTGGCCAGAGCTCAATGATATACTTTGAGACATAAATGTTTTAATTTTGATGAAATTTGATTTATCTGTTGTTTTCTTTTGTTCTTGTGCTTAAAAAAGAAAGATTAAAAAATATGTTTTTATTTATTTTAGAGAGAAAGAAAGGGAGCTAGAGAGAGAGGGAAAGAGGCATTTATGAGGTATCTCTTGCAGGCCCATACTGAGGATACACATAGCCTACGACCTGGGCATGTGCCCTGAGTAGGAATTGAACTAGTAACCTCTTGGCGCAGTGTCCCACACCCAAATACCTAAGCCGCACTGGCCAGGGTTGTTCTTGTGCTTTTGGTGTCAAACCAAGAAAATATTGCTGAATCCAGAGTCCTGAAGATTGACTCCTATATTTTCTTCTAAGTTTTATAGTTTTAACTTTCATTTAGGTCTGTGATATACCTTAAGTTAATTTTTGTGTGTGATATGAGATAGGGTCCCAACTTACTTTTTTTGCATGTGCATATTCAGAAGTCCTGACACAATTTGTTTAAAAAAAGGGGGGGGGGGATGGAGTATGTTTGCCATCAAGCTATTTCATTTAACCCATAGAGGGATTTCTCTGTTTAGATTACATAACAGTTGACCAAAATGGGAAAACTGTTATAAATGCTTTTCTAGCGATGACTGTATGTGGGTGCCTGGTGTTCTACCAGATGCGTAGCTGAAATTATTCTCCTTGTTCAGTGATTTTCCTGTGTAGTTCTAAATTGTTGGGAACTCGTCATTACCCATCACCATGGAACCGCTTGCTAAGTTATTTTTTTCTTCTCAAAGCAGAATGTCAACACATTTAGAGCTGATATTGATGGAGAAAATTAAAGGACAGAAAGCTGTTCCCTCTCAACCCTTTTCATTCTTGTGAGCAGAGATGGAAGGAAATAATCCATAAGAATAAATCCACCGAGCTCCAACCACAGCATTTTCGAAGGAGGGTGCTCTTGTAACTCGCTGCATAATGAAGTCCCTTCTCAGGAAGAAATTGTTCATGTCAGCAGTTGGACTATGTGCTGCTTTGGCCTCAAAACAATGATGGAGAAAAAGTTCAGGTGGCTTTGAAGACAGAAGAGCCTCTGTCTTCCAATGGAAAATGTAGCATAATCATAGTCGTTTGGTGCAACAATCAGTTGGCTTGCAGTGACTCACGAGGCTTTCGTTTGCAAACATCCAAACCCAGGAACGTTCAATGTGAAGAGAAACTCCAAGAATTTAGCCATCATGTGCTGTTTCACTAACTGAGAATCTTTTATTTCCCTAAACAATCTGAAAGTGGAGCTTGGGCGTTAAGTTTCAGACTGCGATGCTTGGTAGTTGCTCCCTTTCCACTGCTTGGTGCCTTTCATCAGCACCGACAATGGTTTGAGCTTAAGATTGCCTTCTCCATTTTCAAGTTGTGTGAGGTCTTCAGCTCCTGATGATCACCAACCATTTCTCTTCTTCTTTCCCTTTCCTCTGTCCCTTTTCTTTCCCTCCCCCTCTCTCTTTCTCCTCATGTTCTTATTTTAAAATCACTAGAGAGTTAATGGATGTAAATTATTAAAGAAATAAAAAGAGTAAATTGCCCAATGCTAGCCAAAAAGACAATGGAGTGGTTTATATACAGAGATTGTGTTCTTGAAACACTTGTCCTTGACCTCTCATCTTTGATCAGTATAGTGAAACCTCAGTGTGATAGGTATTCTTGTTTGAAACCAACATGTATGTTATCTTGGCTTTTATAAGGACAAATCCGAGCTTACCTGTAAACAGACACAGAAGAAATAACTGAAGTTGTGGACTTAGAGAAAACTTGTTTTTTCCATCTTGTCTGGGAGTAGAAATGACTGTGCTGAGGGCCAAGAGATTAAATTGTGTCCCTTGTCAGGAAATTGGCAGGCAGCCATCTTTTCTGCCTGCTACTACACGCTGCTTTTGTGCTGTGGATGAATTTAATGAATGCACCATGGTGTAAATGTCACTGCTGCATCACCAGGCGGAGGTTGTCTGTGATAGCTCTTCCCCAGGATGACGGGCCAATATTGGTCCTCAGCAATCCAGGGACTTGAAAAAGTACCGAGGGCATTTTTATGGTTCAGATTCAAAGTAGAAGTAAAAATCATTCTTTAAGGCATGGAAATATATCCATTTTGCTCTGGGAAAAAACCTAGTGTTCTTTTAAAAATGTTCTTACTTTAAAGGTAGGTAATGCTCTCAAACTGGAACAACTATTTCTAGAAGAAAAATGTAATGATAGTAACATTTTTCATTCTATCTCTTAAAAAATTATCTTTATTGTCTTAGTAATATTTTTTAAAAGTTCAATCTTACTGTTAACAAAAAAAATAAAGTAAAGCAAAGAAATATACTATTGTTTGCCTTGTTAAATAGCCTAAATAATATCTAATATAATAAAAGAGTAACATGCAAATTGACCGTTACCGCCAGCCAATCGGAGCGGCTGTATGCAAATTAACCCAGCCAAGATGGAGGCCAGCAGCTACGGAGCTAGAGCAAACCAGAGGCTTCTGTTGCAACTGCCTGCCTAGGCTGGCTGAGCCTCTGCTCATGGCCAGGCCCACCAGCCAATCAGAGCGGCTATATGCAAATTAGTCCAGCCAAGATGGAGGCTGGAAGGGCGGCTCTGCACTGGGAGCCTCCACAGCCGGCATAGCTGTGCCAGGTGTGTCAGCTCAGTGGGGGGGGGTCTGGCCTGGGGCCTCCTTGGGACATCCAGGAGCACCCACCCCAGGTCCACTGCCTGGCTCCACCCACCGGGGGCCTCCACCAGGTGTGTGGGAGAGTGGGTCCTCCACGGAGCTTGCAGGAGCAGCTGTTCTGGGTTCGCTGCCTGGCTCCGCCCCCCGGGAGCCTCCGCGGGGCATGGGGGAGTGCAGGGGCCTCTGCAGGGTGTGTAGGAGCAGCTGTCCTGGGTCCGCAGCCTGGCTCTGCCCCGGGGGCCTCTTCGGGGGTGTGCGGGAGCACCCGTCCAGGGTCCACTACCTTCATCCGCCCCCCAAGGGCCTCCACAGGGCATGCGGGAGCATCTGCTGCACAGTGCAGAGAATCCAAAGCCAGTTAGCTGCCCAGCTCCACCCCAGGTGTGTTTGCTCAGCAGCAGGGCCCCACTGAGGGATTCTGCACCAGCGTTCGCCCCTGGCTTGCCACCCAGCTCTGTTCCAGGTTTGTCCCCTCAGCAGTGGGGGCCCACCAGGCGTGTGCAATCATGGGCCCTCTGGTGGGAAACGTCCAGGCCTGCACTCACCAGCCCTCCCACCCCCCAGTGCATGAACCCTGAAGGGGCTGTGGACAGCCTGAAAATGGCCCTCAGCCCCTCACCCAGGCTGGCCAGGCATGCCAAGCAGGTGGACATCCCCCCCAGGTGTCCCAGACTGCAAGAGGGCACAGGCCGGGCTGAGGGACCCCGAACCCCCAAGTGCACAAATTTTTGTACACCGGGCCCCTAGTGTGTGTGTATGTATATATATATATATATATATATATATATATATATATATATATATATATTTCCATACAATCCTGACAAAATTTAATAAAAGAGGCCTGACTCAAAATTGTTGGTGGATGTAGAATTTGGTACAATTTTATTTGGAAAGAAATTTAGCAATATGTATCAAAATTCTTTAAAAGGCTCATATTTTTGGTTCAGAAAGTTTACTAATAGAAACATATCCTAAAGAAATGAAACAGTGTCTTCCAAAAGATTACCAGTTATTCAAAATGTTGAGAAAAACAATATTGTAAATTTCTAATAATGCGAATAGTAAATATATTATTAAACAGTAATTAAAATATTTATAAAAGTTTTTTAATGACATAGGGAAAGATTTATGAAATAAGTTTATAGGAAATTAAACAAATGTTAAATATTAGAGTACAAGCTAAACTAAATAAAAAGCAAAATAGCAAAAACAAATAGCAGAAATAAATGTACAAAATGTTAACAGTCATTGACTCTAGTGTTAAAATCAATATGTTGAGTTTTATGTAGTTTGTCTACTTTTCTACATTTTATGCATATGTTAAAAGGACAATTATATCCATAGAAATTCATCCAAACCACCATCTGCTCTCTTAGCTTTCATCTCCCATTTCCCCTCAGGCTCTGGCTCTCTCCCTTATGCCAACTTAGTCTCTCATCTTCAGCCACCACATGTAAAAATACATCTTGGCTAGTCCCTGTCTCTGTTGTCCCTCCTCTTGGAATACTGCTTTCTTCCCTATTTCTGACCTTGGTCCCCTCTGCCTTTTTTTCTGACTGTTTTTTCTTCCAGGTGTGTAAGGGCCTGAGACTAGTCATAATGCCTGACCAGTGTTTCTGAGGTTTAGAGTGTGGTAGTACTGGAAGCAGCTGCAATGGGCAAACCAGTCTACATCCTAGCCATAAGTGAACTTCAGGGTCCAGAATTTCCTAATGTCCATATTAGTTTTTTATTTCTATGTGACAAATTATCACAAATTTAATGTCTAGAACAACATATATTTAGTAGTTCAGCATTTCAGTGGGCCAGGAGTCTGAGGACAGCTTAGTAAAGTCCTCTACTTTGGGTCCTACAAGGCTACGATCAAGGCGTCACCTGCACTGTATTTCTTTTGGGAGCTCAGAGTCCTCCCCTGAGCTCACGTGGCTATTGGAAGAATTCAGCTGTATGACTGCCAACTCCCATCATGCCAGCTGTGGACTGCTGTCAGCTCCTACATGACTGGGGACTGTTCTCAGCTCCTACAGGTTACTCTCAGGTACTTCCCACGTGGCTCTTTCCATAGGTCTTCTCACGACATGGGAATTTGCTTTATCCAGGCCAGTAGGACTATCTATTTGCTTTTAAAGTGCTCACTGGGTTAGCTCAGTCCAACACAGGACGATCTCTCTTTTGATTAACTCAAAGTCAACTAGTTAGAGACCTCAATTACATCTGTGGGAAATCTCTTTTGCCAAGTAAAGTAATATTACCACAGAAGTAATACCCCGTTATACTCAAAGGTTCTGCCCACATTCAAAGGGAAGGGATTAGAAAAGGATGTCGGTCACTGGGGGCGATCTTAGAATTCTGTCTATCATAAGGGTACCTTCCTGGCTGTCATAGACTTGAGGCTCTAGTTCAGTATTCTGCACACTGAGTTGTGTTGACGGGCTATGAATTTTACACAACCCCTTCATATTTATGATTTCATTTAATCCTACATCAGCTTCCTGAGAAATATACTCCTATCTACAATTTGCCAGTGAGGCAACTGGAGGAAAGAGAGCTTAAAAAGAAGTTCAAGGTCACATAGCTAGAAAATAGAACTTGAAACCCAGATCCTCTGACTCTTTTTTCCACATCACTTTTCTGGAGCAATCAGTGAGATAAACCTGAGTTCAGTTTGGAGCCTCACCTAATTAGGGAGAAAGTCACCTCTCACCTCATCTGAGTCTGCAGTACAACACAGAACTTAAAAGACAAAATTATTAGAGCCAGAATGCCTGGGTTCAAATTCTAGCTCCAGCATATACAAGCAATACAATCCTGTGCAAGTTGCTTAATTTTTCAGTTCTTCACTGATCTTATCTAAAAAATGGGAATAATGAAAGTATATGTCTAATTAAGTTGTTGTAGATTTTCAATGAGTTAATATCAGAAAAGTATGTGGCACATTGAAGCACTACATGGTCTTGGCTGTTATTATAACTGATCTGACTATTATATTTTGATTAATGTAGAGTCCAGATTATTACTCTACATTGAACCAAGCCATCATCTCACTTTTCTGGGCTTTTGCTTATCTGTAATTTTTAATATTATTTAATTGTAAAATAATGTAATTTATAATGGAAAGAATACATTTAAAAATTTTGAAAGTCTGTAACCCACAGGAAAGAACAAAGAACTAGTCAAGTAAAAAAACAACAACAAATCAAAACCCTAAGTTTTGTATATTTCTTTTTTAAAGTGAGGGAAACACTGAAGATTCAGTTGACTGTAGAAAATTAAGAGTAAAAATATAGAAACATTTTTAATATTATATCAATCATATCATATCATATCATATCATATCATATCATATCCTACATTATGACCAAGAGAAAAAGTGATGTAAACAGATAGGAACGAGAAGCTAAGGGAAAGACATAGAGGATGAAAGGAACCTGAAAGAAAGTTAGAAAGGATGAGATGAAAGGAAATAGAACACCAGAGAGAAAATGAGAAATACACTGAGGCAAGAGCAGAAAACAAGTCAACTGAGAGATAGAAATGGAGATAAGAAAAAAGGGGAAATATTGCTAAAATTTATTGAGCCAATACAAAGACCACTGGATAGAGGTCACAAGGAAGAAAATTGTGGCTAAGTAGAAAAATAACACATTTTATAATGGTTAGAGTTTTCCCTCATATTGTGAAAACTTTGCCGTTGAGAGTTTTTAGGTAGAGACCACATGATATATGGGCTTCTCCTACTAAATGAGAGATTAGAGAGTACATAAGTGACATCCAGAGCTAGTTTTTGTATGTATTCAAAGATAGCTGAACGATCTCCTAAAAGTCTTTAAGCCTAAATTTCCTGAGTTCATATGATAGTCTAATCTAATAAAAGAGTAATATGCAAATTGACCCTCACTCTGTTACACCCACAAGCCATGCCCACCAAACAATTAGGAGCAAATATGCAAATTAACTAAACTAAGATGGCAGCACCCAGTCTACCTCAGCCCCGCAACTGAAGTAGCCAGGCCTGTTAGCCAGGCAGGTGATGGGGGAGGCAGGGGGGTCGAGGGGCAGAACCATCAATCACAGGAATCTGGGAAGGGGCATAGCCAATGATCACGGGGGTTGGGGGATCTTCTGGCCAGGCCTGCATCCTAGGCCAGAGGTTACAGGCCTGGGTAGGGGCGGAGCCAGTGATCTCAGGGGTTTGAGGGTCTTCTGCCCAGGCCTGCATCCTAGGCCAGAGGCTACAGGCCTGGGTAGGGGTGGAGCTGGGATTGGAAGGGCAGGGGTGGAGCCAGTGATGGGAGTGAACTACAGAGGAAACACCTTTTCTTAACACTCATTGGCTAAGCTCCCTGTATGCCACTGGTACTATTCTTAGTAACTTGGATAATAAGAATCCCTAAAGGCGATCTAGGGTTTTTCCACCACACTCCTGGAGAAAAAAAAATTAAGGTCCATTGCTGGAGGGCTAAGAAATGCCATATCCTGTTCTAGATGGTTTGGCTCAGTGCATAATGCCTCAGCTTGCTGACTGCAGGGTCTGGATTCAATCCTGACCAAGGGCATGTACCTAGGTTGCTGGCTCCTCCCTGGCTGGAGCCCAGGTCAGGGCTCATGCAAGAGGCAACCAATCGAAGTGTTCTTCTCACTTTGATGTTTCTCTCTGTCTTTCCCTTCTCTTCCACATTCTCTAAAAATCAATGGAAACATATTCTCAGGTGAGGATTAAGAAAGAAAGAAAGAAAGAAAGAAAGAAAGAAAGAAAGAAAGAAAGAAAGAAGGAAAGAAAGAAAGAAAGAAAGAAATGTCATATCCTATGAAAGACACATCTTGAAAATGCCTAAAGAAAGTTGTCATTTTTTCATGGTGAAGGGACTGGAGTCCATGTTAATGAAAACACCTTGGTGGCTATGGTGACTGGCAGTGGCTGTAGCAGTGGAGTGATGGAGCTGGTGGCTTCCCCTGATTAGCTTGGTTGCCTCCCACAAAGGGAGGCCAGACTGCAGCTTAGGCCTGCTCCTCATGGGGAGTAGGGAGGGGGCCTAAGCCATCAGTAGGACATCCTCTGAGGGCTCCCATATGTGCGAGGGTGCAGGTTGGGCTGAGGAACCCTCCCCTAGTGCACGAATTTCATGCACTAGGCCCCTAGTAGCCATAATAATAGTACATACTGTTATCAGGATAGATGCTTGTGTATCTGTGTTTATATTTATTTTTTTATCTATCTATTTTCTATCTATCTATCTATCTATCTATCTATAATCTATCATCTATCATCTTAGCACAATGCCCCACATGTGAAAAAGATAAATAAATATAGACTATCATCATGTGCATTCTCTTTACAACTATAGTATGCTTCTTCCAGAACAGCAGAACTTCCTTTTATCTCTGTAAACATACTATGGTCACCCATACTTGCAGGCAAAGAATGGTGACACTCTCAGAGATGCTACTATCCATTCTTAACTGTAGGCAAAGCACATAACATAGAGTACAAAGTCATGATTGTGGCCCACCGATTTTGGAATGATCCTCTAACAGCGCTATTCCTAAACCTTTGTAATGGAGCTTATCCAGCATCCAGTATTACCAATTCCAATCCCCATCATAGCTCATAGAATGACACAGCATCTATTTCACTTGGTTCACTTTATAGCATGGATATTTCCTCACTCAGACATTAATTCCCTCAAATCAGCATGAAAATCCTTTTGTCAAAAAGCATGTGTTTCCTGAGAGCCACTCATTTCTTTTCTTGTTGAGAGGAGATGCAGATGTACCTGAAAAAATTGTGATTCTCTCCTACAAGCTACAAAGATGCAGGTGTCAAAAGTAATCACTTCATCAGCAGAACAGAGTAGAGTACAAAAGTGTCCTTAGCTGCTTTATAGGGAAAACAGTAAGCTAGGTTACTTATGCTAAATGTAGAAACAGATTGAGGAAGGCCAACAAAGCTTACATTGCTGCTACTTGGGTCATTGACCTCATAGTGTCTCCATTCAAGCTGAAGCCATACTTACCTAAAGGACTTTGCTTGTGCTACCCTCCCCCCTCATTAATTTATCCTCCCCCTTCCTCTTCTCATTTATTTCACTCATTGCTTCATTCAAAAACTCATTGTTTCAGCAAGAATTTTTTGGTCCACTTTTATACATAACTGCCTATTCTGAGAGGATTTACAATCTGGTAGAGGCGCCAAAATAACATGAGGACATTATTTTCTTCCCAAGGAAATGTCTTCTAATTGTTCCAATCCACAATCTCTTTTTGCTAGTGTTTTGACCTCAAATAGAATTTTATTTTATTTACCAATTGTCCCATCTAGGTAACTCTTAATTCCCCAAATAATCTTCAGTTCTTCAAAGAGAGGGGGCCCTTACGCAAGCAGCTACTACTCTCACTTGAGCAGTATCTGGCTCCATTCCATCCAACTACTTAATCGCACCTTGTGGGCATCATCCAAGCCAACTTTGTTTCCCTCTTTGTTGGGACAACTTGCTCTTTCTCCCTCTGTTCTCATCCACATTTGTGGGGTTAGTGAAATATTTAATACATATGTATAGATTTCAGAGAGGAAGGAAAAGGGAAAGAGAGATAGAAACATCAGTGATGAGAGAGAAGAAGCATTTACTGACTGCCTTCTGCATACCTCCTCCTGGGGATGGAGCCAGCAACATGGGCATGTGCGCTGACCAGGAATTAACTGCGATCTCCTGGTTCATAGGTTGACACTCAACCACTGAGCCACATTGGCCGAGCTTAATTAGTTTTAGGACACAGAAGGGAATCTTCCTTTGAAACAGTTTTGTAGATGCTGTCCAAACTCCCAGTAAAGACCTTATACATAGCTTCTGAATCTATAAATGTATAAAGTGTCTATCAGCATTGCATTATTTGCTAAGACTACTTAAATATATTATTATATTAAATTTCTATAAAATTTTCTCATCAGCCTCATAGGATTCTTCTGTCCAACCACACTGAAGGCTCCATGGAACAAAAGACATATGCATCTCCTTGGCACAGTGCCTGGACAACTATTGAATGTGGTATCCATCAACAAATTAACTACTACTTGAAATTCAATAAGTAATAAGAGATCTACAAAGTCATTACAGAAAGCTTACTTTAACAGCTTTCTCTTTGAAGTACAGAACTTTTGTAGAATTGCTATTCTCCAAAGGGACAAATGTATCTCACTGATATAGCAGATTTACTTTCCAAATAATTCTAACATTTCAGTTCTTTACCTGAGTCTGCCATCTTCTGCTGCAGCACCTCCTGGTATAATCTTCGTAATAAATATGCCAGGGTCATCTCCAATATGAGGATTATCTGTCCCTCCAGCAATACTGAATCCCAGGCCAGAATTCCCCTGTAGAAACAATAAGTAGATATTAAATGATGTAGCCGTCACCTAAACCCAGTTTCCCTTGCACTCTGCATTATCATCTTACTACCTAAATGGAAATCAGGCGATAACGGTTTTGTGTGCAAAGCTATAAAATGCACTGTCAGCAAACAAAGGAAGGTCAGGAAAAATACTCAAGTTTGTCCCTGTACCGCAAGCATTCGAGGGCCATATATTTTTGCTTTTAAGAAATGCTTCCTTTATAGAGCAATTAAAATGATCATTTTAAAGTAGAAAATAAAGCTTACAAATTAAGGAATAAGGAAAGTGCAAAAATTATTACTGTCAATGTACTAATTATAAATTACAAAGAATAAAGAATGGAGGAAAATGAGTTATATGAAAATATTTGATTTGGTAGCATAGTAAGATTGTGGTATTCACATTTTATTATTGTTAGTATTGTTGCTCTGACCATGTTTATCCATCAAATAACTGTTCCTATGTATCAAGAAACTTGGACTTCTGAGGTCAGAGTCCATTCTATAGTTATAATAAAGGTAAGATACCTTTCAGTTATAAGCAAGTTTTTATTTGCAGTGGATATAAAAAATTCTGCAGCAGGTAAATGTGAACAGTTTATGTTCTAATAAAGCTTTCATCTTTAGTGCACATATAACCTTTTGAAATTAGTATGTAAGACAATTGAAGTCTCCCTGAAATTCACAAATCTTCTTACTTAATATATTTCTTATTGACATATTTCTTAATATCTATCTCCACTGTTATATTGCATTGCCATAATGCATTAAGATTTCCCCCTAATTTGCATTATATTCCAATTATTTCCATAGGTAGTCTTTATAATTACCCATTTTATTTTATTATTATTTTTATAATTACTCATTTTAAATGACTAAATAATATTTCATCAAGGTCATGTATCACCATTTATTTAAATAGTCCCCTGTCACTGGATATTTAATTTCTCTATATACTCTTATGACAAAGAGAATTTACTAAATTTATGATCACTTGATTAAGTTCTGCTCTTGGGTAAAAAGAGATAAGGACTAAGAACTAAGTAGTTAATACACAAAAGTTAATTAGGGCATGCAATTAGTCAAAAAAGTTCAATGTTAAGATAAGGGCAGCTATAAATTGACAGCATACCACAGCAGGCAGCAAGGTAATGTTTAGGAATTTTTATGGATTGAATTAATAAAACTCTAAATTCCAGAGGGTTGTGTTCAGAATTGTACATTTACATTGAAAGGTTAAAATTAATGATGCAACCACAGTAACGAAAATCCCATATCTTTATACTTCTAACATCTATCAAATTTTGTTTGTTCTTTGAAAAATTCCTATCTTCACTGAACAGAGGTATTATTGGTAGCAGTCATGTAATCATGTGTTTAATCTTTATTAAACGCCAGTTCTATGCCTGGCACTAGACTGGGCCCTGGCGCTACAGCACTGAAGATGTCAATTAATGAGGCACATGAAAGGAAAGTACAGGGCACAGGACTGGGTAACAGGAGAACCAAGCATTGGGACTTTTCCTGAAGGTGAGTGGCAGTTGGTTACTTTTAAGAGGGTCAGTGTGAGAGCTGGGGAGAAGGAGAGTATGTTCCAGGCAGATGGAAGAACATATGTAAAACCTTGAGATGAGAAAGGGGATGCCAGGCTGAAGAAACAGACAGTAAGGCTGGAACAAAGAAAGGAAGGAGAGCCAGATTGGATGAGTCTTTATCAAGAGATTCTCCAGAGCAGAATGTATATAAATCCATGTTTGATTTTAGGTACCTACTGACATTGGATGATTTCTCCTATGTGACTGACTTGAAGCTAAAGATGGGGATTAAGACATGATGACTTTTGCCTTCATGAAATTCAATACAGAGCAGAAAAGGCAAATAATCTGGCATCTGGTGGTCAACCACATTGTCATGTATGTAGCCACCACAACAGCATTTAGGTGATTTATAAAGCAGTTTATCTAAGATCTAGGGATTTTGGAAAGAAAGGTAAGTATCTTCGATGTGATTTGGGTCTAGCTCCAAGAACACTGACTGGAGTATGTTGGTCTTACTAGAATTGGCACCTCAGGGATAATAATTTCTTGATTAAAGGGGGGTAGGGAAAGGAGGCAAGCAGAGATTGGGAGATATTCAAATGCTTTCTCCTAACAATATCAATATTTTGGAAGAGAGCACTCAAAACTGTCATTTGATAAAGATAGTCAAAATCTAGCTCTTAATCTCTTTTCCTTATTCCCAGTTCTACTCATTCACCCACAGGAACACTGAACTGCTGGCCCTTTCTTGCATCATCCCTACTGTAATTTCTCTCTGGGCTTCTACTCATGCCATTTCCTCTTCCAGAACCTTCCCAACTTCCGCTTGACTGGTCCCTTTCTTCTCATTTTCTAAGATGGGGCCCAGAAGGCATCTATTCTAGAAAATATTAAATGATCACCCCAGCCCCTCTTTTCTGGGTAAGTCATACCTCTTTTGAGTTTTTGTAGATTTCTATGGTATTTGTACAATGTACTATGTTCTTCTGAAGTTATATGTTTATGATTCTACCATTTCATCAAACTTGAGCTTACAGAAAGCGGGAATTGTGTTCATATTTATTTCTTGGTGCATTCTTTGGCACATAGTACTGTTAAATAAATATTTGATGAATGAAACAACAAACTTACTGAGAATATTCAAATTCTAATGGGAAGATTCAGCAAGAACACAATAGAAATCCACAATGTGTTAAGGAATGCAATGCAGATAAAAGCAAGTTCATACTCTGCGGGTACAGTAATAAAAATGGAAAGTCTAGCTATACAAATTGTGGCTTAGGATGATGAAACAGAACTGTACAAATTGGGAATAGGTTGTTTTGGAAGGAAGGAGGAGCTCTTTACTCAATGGGCAGCTGGCTAGTCACTGGACATGAGGGGCCCAAGCTTCTATTAAGAGTTACACTGGATAACTTCAAAAATTTTCTTCTGGTTCTCTGGCTAGATTTGTAAAAAGGCTAAAACAGAGAAAAAAGAATGCATTAGGAACATTTAGAGAAAAAATTAGATCACTGTTCATTTTTATTTTTAGAAACATTTTTATTGATTTCAAAGAGAAAGGGGGAGGGAGAGGGAGAGATAGAAACATCAAGGATGAGAGAGAATCATTGATTGGCTGCCTCCTGCATGCCCCCCCCCCCCCCACTGGGGATCAAGCCTGAAACCCAGGCAAGTGCCCTGACCAGAAATTGAACCATAACCTCCTGGTTCATTGGTCGATGCTCAATGACTGAGCAATACCTGCTGGGCCACTGTTGTATTTTAAAAACTTATTCTTTGAATAGATAAATCTTCGAAATGACTTTGGTGAAAATGCGGCAATATTTATCCACTGTTTTGAGAGTTAACGGAGAAGATGGTGGCTCTGGCATTTACTAACATACATTGTCTTGCCCTCAAATCCACTCTTAAAGAAAAAGAATAAATGGATCAAGAAGTCCACAATGAAAAGAAAGAGGTAGAGATGGGGTGTACCTGTATTTCTGGTCCCAAGGTTCCCAAAAGCTTTTGTATTTCAATTAAAACCAGTCTGCCAGCTGGGCCTGGCCAGTCACCAAGGTTCTTTAGAAGAGGTTCATCTGAATTCAACTAAGGAAATTATTTAAAGCGCTTTCCCATCTACCCCATTTGTTCTCTTCCGCCTTCCCATTCAGGCCTCTGCTAGCAGCCAGCGGCATTCAATGGAGAGGGGAACAGATAAAAAGCGGCGGTGAAATTACTGCCTGCTGTTCTATGGCTGAAACACTCCAGTCCCCTGACAATCATCCTGGAGCCAGCCAGCTGCAGGGGCAGACCCCTGAACCTCTCTCCTCTGAGCAGCAATCTCTCCATGGGAACGGGCATGCCCCTGGCTAACATCCTTACATCCTGAATATTGTGACTAATTAATCAAATGTTGATACGTGACCCAGTCAATGGAAACTGCGACGTGGCATGCTGCTGAGGGCAGCCCCCCGCACAGAGTTCTGGGTGGGCTGCTGTTCCCTTGCAGTTGGGCAGATTCCGTGACTGATGCATGAGGCTGGCGTGGAGCATTCTTCCTCCTCATTCCCAGCCCTCCACATTTGCTGATTCTTGCCCAGGAGCACAAGTCCATTGCCTAGCCAAATGGGACTTCCTCTTCCGGGCACCACACTCCACCCCTCTCAGAAAAAGAATCAGCAAAAAGGAAAGACACTTCCTAATACAATATCCTCACAAAAGCTCCTCTTTCATTAAAAGTGTGCTCTCCAAATGAAAATTACAGCCCCCAAAAATGGGGATATAAAAAAAGAGAAAAAAAAAAAACAATATTATAAACATATGCATTTATAGAATGTTCTATATTGACAAGAAATTTCTTGGATGTTTGTAAGTTAAGCTACTAATTTAAAATACTGTTTAATGTAGTAATTCATTTCTAGAAGTTTATCCTAAAGAAATCAGAGAAATGTGCAAACATTTGTGTTCAGTGTTGTCACATGCTTCCAATATATAAAAACAACAACAACAAAAACAAGCACAACTCACAACTACAAGAAGTTCTCAGTCTAGAACTAAGAGATTCCTATTTTCACTTATAACCTTTAGGAGTTGCATTTACAATATCTCAAATTTGCAATATTACATTGTATTGATCTGGAAGCTGCTGAGTAGAGAATCCATCAGGAAATCTGCATTTGAGAACTGATCACTGTAGATTTGGTAGATCATCAGACTGGTAATTTGTAGAAAAAGGGTTTAATGGGATGGGTGAGTGTGGAGAGGAAGCATTTTCAACAAACAAGTAGAAAGAGACTGCCAGATTACAGCAGGACAAATAACTAGAAGCAGTAAAGGGCGACACAGTAAAGGTAGATTACTCTTTCTGTGAAATAATTTTGTTCTTAGAAAAGGTATGTTGTAATGTCTGATGAGAAGGAGGCAGAGTAGAAGAGATTTTAGAGGATGGCGGAAGGGGACTTAAGCATATCTGTGAGCTAAAGTGAAGAAGTGCTTGGAAAAAAAATTGAGGCTACAGAAGAGATGGAGAATACATGGGAAGGAGGACTGAAGAGTGAGAAAAGTACTCAGAGTCCAAATTCTTTGAGTCCTACCATAGGTATTGGTTAAATATATGTGGTAGCTACAGCCACATCAAGAAATACAATAGTATTTTGAAAGGAAAATATCTTTGCAATACATCTTTCAGTAAAGAAAATAAAATACAATATAGGATTTAGATTGTGATCTCACTTTGTAATATATATGTGTATAGAAAAATTCTGGAATATGTGTCTACCAATATGTTATTAGTTGTTCTCAATGGATATGAAAAGTACAGATTTTTAAGAATTTTTGTCATTTTGAGAAAATCCATTTTTAATTTTTTTCTTATAAATATACCTTACTATAAACACATACGTACACATTATTCTTGTAAAACCTATCTAACAAAGAAAAAAAATAATTGTTTTTTGAGAACATATGTCATCTTTGGGGAGGCAGAGGGATACTATTCTACCCGAGATAAGAATGACCAAATGCCTATAGATAAAGTGTTATGTTTAGGTGTGAGAAATTACAGGGTCGTTTAAAGGTAGAGGAGAAGGAAGCAAAAGGAGTTGTTGACTGCAAACATGTCCTTGCTTTATATACTGAGCGGTAAGGACTTCAGAGGGAAAAGTCTAGAATAAATCTGGAGTGTCAAGTAAGGCAGTAAAGAGGTTGCAATCGCAGCTGTGTGGTAAGAGAGACACATTGGGATCAGTAAGGATTTGTTGAGCAGCAGTAAGGTGGGATGTCATCAGCATGATTATGGGATTTTCTCCAGCAGTGCTTAGTAATCTTGAACAGTGAAAAAGGAAGGATTGGTTGCTTAGGGCTGAGGTGTGAAAATCAAATGTGGGCGACTGACTCAATGGAATGAGGAATATAAATCAGAAAAATAGCAAAGGAAGAGAAGCAAGAAGGATACTCATAGGCTGCAATGAAAGTGGGTAGAAAGACTGGGAATCATAGCAAGGTCCAAGTATAGGTTTATGGGGAATAGGGCATAAAAGAGGGGGCAGCAGGCTGTGGACACTTTGGGGTTTCAGGGTTCAAGATTGAGGAGAAGAAGTACTTGCTGATAGTAATGTGCGGGTAATAAAGGTCATGTGGGTGTAAACATGATTGAGTCACAGTACTTTGTAGCCAACACTGAAGTTTCCTTAGAAGATAGAAAGAGAAAAAATGGAGAAGAAAAAATGGCCAAAAAATATTTATTGAAAGTCAGGAAAGACCTAGAGTAGAGATGAAAAGGGGGTAGGAAGTAAGGCAGTGTGGCAGACAAGAGAGCTCCAGGCAGAGGAACAAGATGTGCCAAATCCTAAAAAGAAGAAAGTGCTTGAATTAGTCAAAGAACTAAAATGAGACCAGAATAGCTATAGAGTGATAAGGAAAGTAAGGGAGAAATGAGGTTAGAGAAGGTAGCAGGGGTCAGATGCTAGGGCCAGTGGGACATGTCATAAGGTTTTAGGGTCATGAAGATTTCAAACAGGAAAGTAACAGGGTCTGATTTAGTTAAAGATTACACTTGTTGCTGTTTAAAAACTTATTGTATGTTTTATATGACAAATCTAAAGCTAATATCATACTCAATGAGCAAAAACTAAAACCATTTCACCTAAGAACAGGAATAAGACAGGGAAACCAACTTTCACCACTCCTCTTTGACATGGTACTGGAAGTGCTAGCCATAACAATTAGACAACAAGAAGAAATAAAAAGGTCTCCAAATTGGAAAAGAAGATATCAAACTGTCATTATTCACAGATGACATGATACTGTACATAGAAAACCCTAAAGACTCCATCAAAAAATTATTTGACTTAATAAATGAATTCAGCAATGTAGCAGGATACAAAATTAACACCCAGAAATTTATGGCATTTTTATATACCAATAGTGAACTTACAGAAAGAGAAATTTAAAAAATCCCATTTACCATCAGACCAAAAAAATTAAGATACTAGGAATAAATTTAACTAAGGAGGTAAAAGACCTGCACTCAGGAAACTACAGGACACTGAAAAAAGAGATAGAGGAAGACATAAACTGATGGAAGAACATACTGTGTTCATGGATTGGTAGACTCAACATCATTAAAATGTTCATACTACCCAAAACAATTTGTAGATTCAATGCACTCCCCATTAAAATACCAATGGCATATTTCACAGACCTAGAATGAACTCTCCAAAAATCCATCTGGAATTAAAAAAGACCCCAAATAGCTACAGCGATCCTGAGAAAGAAGAACAAAGTAAGATGAATCTCAATACCTGATGTCAAGCTGTATTACAAAACCACTGTTCTCAAAATTGCCTGGTACTGGCACAAGAACAGACATATAGACCAACGGAATAGAATAGAGAACCCAGAAATGGACCCGAACCACTATGCTCAATTAATATTTGACAAAGGAGGCAAGAACATACAATGGAGTCAAGACAGTCTCTCCAATAAACCGTGTTGGGAAAATTGGACAGATGCATGCAAAAAAAAATTAAAACTAGACCAACAACTTACACCATACACAAAAATAAACTCAAAATGGATAAAGGACTTAAACATAAGATAGGAAACCATAAAAAATTTAGAGGAACCCACAGGCAGCAAAATCTCAGACATATGCCGAAGCATTATCTTTACCAATACAGCTCTTAGGGCAATGGAAACTAAAGAGAAAATAAACAAATAGGACTACATCAAAAAAAAAAAAAAAAAAAAAAACTTCTGTACAGCAAAGAAACCATCAACAAAACAACAAGAAAGCCCACTGCATGGGAGAACATATTTGCCAATGTTATCACCAATAAGGGGTTTAATCTCCAACATTTACAGGGAACTCATAGAACTTAACAAAAGGAAGGTAAACAATCCAATAAAAAAATGGGCAATGGACCTAACTAGATACTTTCGAAAGAGGACATAAGGAAGGCCAAGAGACAGATGAAAACATGCTCAAAGTCACTAATCATCAGAGAGATGCAAATCAAAACGACAGTGAGGTACCATCTCACACCTGTCAGAATGGCTATCATCAACAAATCAACAAATTACAAGTGCTGGAGAGGATGTGGAGAAAAAAGGAACCCTCACACACTGCTGGTGGGAAATTCAGACTGGTGCAGCCACTATGGAGAATAGTATGGAGTTTCCTCAAAAACCTAAAAATGAAACTCCCATTTGACCCAGTGATCCCACTTCTAGAAATATATCCAAGAAACCAGAAACACCAATTAGAAAGGATATATACATCCCTATGTTCATAGCAGCACAATTCACCATAGCTAAGATTTGGAAATAGTCTAAATGCCCATCAGCAGATGAGTGGATTAAAAAGCAGTGGTACATCTACACAATGGAATACTACATTGCTGTAAAAAAGGAGTTCTTATCATTTGCAACAGCATGGATGGAACTGGAGAGCATTATGCTAAGCAAAATAAGTCAGTCAGAGAAAGATAAATATCACATGATCTCACTCATTTGTGGAATATAATGAACAGCACAGACTGATGAACAAAAACAGATCCAGAGACAGAGAAGCATCGATCAGGCCATCAGGCCTCAGATGGAATGTTGGGGATGGTGGAGATAAAGGGAAGAGATCAACCGAAGGACTTGTATGCATGTATATACACCTAACCAATTAACACAGATACCTGGGGGGTGAGGGCATGAGTGGGGTTGGTGAGGGGGCAATGGGCGATAAGGACACATATGTAATACCTTAATCAATAAGGAAAAAAATAAAATAAGAAACTTATTGGAGAGAGCCAAAGTGGGGAATAAGAAGACCAGTTGTAGCATCCAGGTCAGAAATTGATAGCAGCTTGTAGGCTTAAAGTAGTGGGGAGGACAAGATTTGTGATTTAAAGGTAGAATTGACAGAACTCAGTGATGATTAGAATGTGGGAGGGAAAGAGAAAAATCAAAGATGATGCATAGCTGCACAGGGCTGCCATATATGACATGGAGAAGACTCTGAAGAAGTAAGGAAACCAGTTTGGAAGAAATAAATCCAGAGTTCAGTTGGGATCCTTTTATGTTTGAGAGAACTATTGGTGGCAATGGAGTGGCAGAGAACTTACTGAGATACTGAGAAAGAATGTCAACAACAGTGAACACTCATTGTGTGCTAGGCACTGACCTTACAACTAACTCCCTCCTTAAGGATAGTGAAGATACTGGCAAGAAAACAGGTGGGTAATTGCAGAAATATCAGAAATGAATGCCTGGCTGTTATTTTCTTTAATCCCCATGACAACTCTTCGAGGGTATAATGTGAACATATTCTGGATGTAGAACTAGAAGGATGGGATTTCTTGGAGAAACCAGGTTTTCTTAATCAGGGATGACATGATAAATGTGATGTTTTACTGTGATTAATTCAAGGACTGCCCAGGCTGAATTAAGACAAGGCTGAGTGGATTGAATCAGAAACCAAGAGGAGTAATTTGGCATCAAATACAATATTTGAGCTGTGAATTCTTAATATCTGATTTAGAATGCTGTGACACTCCAACTATAAAATTATCAAGGAACATTGATCTTGTCCCTTATAATAGTATTTAATGAAAATGCCACTAGAAGTTAATATATTCTTGTCGGCAGCTCCCAACATAGTCTCAACTTTTTGGTCATTTTCCCCCCTTTTATAACATTATTGAACTTTCTACTTACAATGACATCTCTGCTTGTGTCCTCTGAAAGTTTCTAGCATATGAAGGATTAAAGTAGATATATCTATTTAGAATAGTTTGGGTGTATAGAAAATAATAGAGAAGTTCATGAAGCAGTCAGTTATAACATCAAGAAATCAGGAGTCAACCTTGTTTCTTGCCTGTCCATCAGTCTTTGCATTTTATTAAACACCATATCTTGTTGATTCTACCCATAAATATCCATCACATCTACCCAGCTGCTCTCAATTTCTATTATCACCGTTCCAGCTTAGAACTTTGTTAGTTTTCTTCATTGATCTTCTGGCTTCCAGGCCTCAGGCACTTCTCTCTATATTCATGGTGGAATGTGCTCAAATAATGGATCTCAAACTCAAATGCTATGAAGGCAGACAAGGTATACAGGAGGGTAAAATGGAACCAAAAGACATAAAAAAAATAAACAGAGCAAGAGTGTGGTTAAATGACAGCTGGTCTTCATATTGGAAATAAAATAGGCAGAAGTGGGGATTGAGCATATACCCTAAAGGGAAGAATACTATTCAGTTCTTATAAATGGTGGACACTCTAGAATGGGTGCCTAATGTTGAAAGATTGTCGCCCAGCCCCACCCGTTCCCCTGAGGGAAGCCAGGATTCAAATTTTCTTAAGTAAAGTATCAATTTTTAAATGTTGGAAAATTATATATGCCTTTAGTCAATTATGCTCCTTGCAGTTGGCAGTTTGTGAAATATATTCTATGACTGCCACACAAATCAACATAGTGAGGACTAAAGAAAATGCATATGTAAGCCAGAGATATGATCTAAGGGTCACTATTTTATAAACTGCTCACTGTTTAATGAACTTGTACCTTCTTCTGTGTAGCCTTATATACCTACTAGGGGCCCAGTGCACAAAATTCATGCACGGAGGCGGGGGGCGGTCCCTCAGCCCGACCTGCACCCTCTCCAATATGGAGTTCTTGGGGACTCTCACAATCCAGGACCTCTGGTTCTTAACTGCTAACCTGCCTGCCTGCCTGCCTGCCTGCCTGCCCTAACCAGTCTGCCTGCCTGCCTGCCTGATCCCCCTAACTGCCCTCCCCTGCCGGCCTGGTCACCCCTATTAACTTTCTTTTTTAATCTTATCCCCTTCACACACAATTGTATTTGACTTTCTTATTGGCTTCTTCTTCTCACACAATTTTTCTCCTTTATGTAACACTTTTCCTATTGACTCATCATTTATAAACTTTTCATTCCTCCTTATTTCCTACTTCTGTTCCATCATCATTCTTCCCATTTTTCTCTTACCCTCCTTCCCTTCCCACATTCCTTCTTTCCTTTATCTTTACCCCTGCCCACCCTCCCCTTTTCCTTCCTTCCCACCTTAATTTTTTTCTTCACTTCCTCCCTGTGACCTGCTTCGCTCCCTCCCTCATTCCTTCCAAGGCTGCTCTCCACCTCTGGGCTGAGGCATTGGAATGGACCCATTGTTTAGGTCTCTGCCACCTGGGAATGCATCGCGGGGCAACGCACATGGAGACTTAGGCCTCCGTGTGCGTGTGCCCCGTGCTATCGGTCCATTCCAAGGCCACAGCCTCCGGGCTGGCCGGCTGGTCCTGCCCCTCGACTTCTGCCTGCAAAGCGCCAGATGGCCGGGGCACACACACAGAAAGCGCCCACAGCCTCCAGGTGGCTGGCTGGTCCCGCCCCTTTGGCACAGCTCTCTCTTCCCACCCCGCCCAGGGGGGCAGTGGGGCAGATGGAAAGGGCTTACCAGCTGGCTTGCTCCTCCTGCCCTAAGGCTGCGGCCTGGATCCTGATGCAGAGGTCTTCCGTCTGCCCTGCTGGACCCTGGGGCTGTGGCCTCTGCCATCTTGCCTTAGCTAATTTGCATACAGTCTCTCTGATTGGCTGGTGGGCGTGGCTTAGGCCTCCCGAAGAAACGGTCAATTTCAATATTATGCTTTTATTAGATTAGATTGGCAGCATGCAAAGAAAAGTGCCTGACCCAGAATATATGCTTACTTTCCCCTTCAATTCACTCTGTGTCTGGTTCACAAGTTTATTATTGCTCAAGCACATCCTATATAATAAAAAGGTAATATGCAAATTGACCCTAACAGCAGAACCACTGGGAATGACTGGTCACTATGACACACACTGACCACCACGGGGAAGATGCTCAATGTAGGAGCTGCCCCTGGTGGTCAGTGCACTCCCACAGGGGGAGCTCTGGTCAGCCACAAGCCAGGCTGATGGCTGCCAATACAGCGGTGGTGGTGGGAGCCTCTCCTGCCTCCTCATCAGTGCTAAGGATGTCCAACTGCAGGTTAGGCCTGCTACCCACTGGCAAGTGGACATCCCCCAAGAACTCCCGGGCTGCCAGAGGGATGTCTGACTGCCAGCTTAGGCCTGATCTCCTGGGGAGCAGGCGTAAGCCAACAGGTAGACATCCCCCCAGAGGTCCCAGACTGTGAGAGGGCACAGGCCAGACTGAGGTGAGGGACCTTCCCACCAAGTGCACAAATTTTTGTGCACCAGTCCTCTAGTTGTATTATACTTATTTATGTGCTTATTTTCCTTATTCTACTGTGCACATCAATTCAAAACATCAAAACGGTGTTCTTCATTTTTTATGCCAGAAGTACGTAGCACCTATACTGAAAAGAACTAGGTATGCACTGGCTGGTCTCACTCAGTGGTTGGAGCACCAGCCCTCAGACTGAAAGGTCTCAGATTTGATTCCTAATCGAGGGCATATACCTCAGTTGCAGGCTCAATCCCCTGCCTTGGTTGGGTGTGAACAGAAAGCTACCAATCTCTGTGTCTCTCTCACAGCTATGTCTCTCTCTCCCCCAGCCCTTGTCTCCACTCTCCCTAAAAAAAAAAAAAAAAAAAAAAAAAAAAAAAAAAAAAAAAAAAAAAAAAAAAAAAAAAAAAAAAAAAAAA
>PVJC01003899.1:0-15469 GCA_004026665.1 Murina feae | reverse complement strand
CTGACCACCAGGGAGAAGACACTCAATGTAGGAGCTGTCTCCTGGTGGTCAGTGTGCTCCCACAGGGGGAGTACCGGTCAGCTAGAAGTCAGGCTCATGGCTGGCAAGAGCAGCAGTGATGGTGAGAGCCTCTCTAGCCTCTGAGGCAGCACTAAGGATGTCTGACCACCACTTAGGCCTGCTACCCATGGGGAATGGGCCTAAACCGTCGGTCAGACATCCCCTGAGAGCTCTCAGACTGTGAGAGAGCTCAGGCTGGGCTGAGGGCTACCTCCCTGAGTGCATGATTTTTGTGCACCAGACCTCTAGTAAATACATAAATACATCCTTATTAATAAAAGGCTAAGTAGTTGTCATGCCCTTATGCGTGGTACCCTCATGCCATCACAAGATGGCTGCGTGCACAGCAGAGGCAGGGTTCCCATGCCTCCACTTGTGCCATGGGGGCGGGGCCTGGCGGCTTCTGCCAGGGTTCCTGTGGCCCAGCATGCAGCCTACCTCTTTGGGGCAATCCATCCAGGAGCCTCAGATGGGTGGGTGGGGCCTACCTCTTTGGGGCAATTGATCTCAGGGCTCCTGCACTGTGATAGGGCACAGGCAAGGCTGGGGGGACGCCCCTCTCCCCCCCAGGGGCAAGAATTTCATGCACCAGGCCTCTAGTAAATACATAAATAAATGCTTTTATAAACTGAGCTGAATTACTTCCTTTCCCTGTAATGATTCTTATTTTCTGCTCTTGTAGAACTCTTATTCAAACATCAAAAATAATCTCAAATGTTATCTGTAATGTTTCTTTTAACTGCTTCAGGGTGGGTATAAGTGTCCTTTCCTCTGTGATTTCATTCATAATGTGACTAAGACAAAAAAAAATCTTATTTATGTATATATATATGTCTCTCTTCCTCTAGATTCTTAGTATTTGAATTTAGGGACCACACTATATTTGCAACTGTATTTCTTGCTCTCAATCCAATTCCTGCTGCCAAAAATATTTAGCAAATTTTTGCTCGATTAAACCAACTGAACAATATTTGAAATAATTTGTATAATGAGATAACAAGGAAAGGTAGAATGAAGAAGCTAAAGAGGGGGTATTTGGCTTTAAAAGGCTAAAGATTGAATCACCTAATTATGAATTTATTTGAGTATCTACTATGTGCTCAAAATTGTGTCAAATTCTGGGAACAAAAGAAAATAAAAGACATGGCCCTTTTTCTCAATGAGCATCTAGTCTAACTGGGTGGATGTGCCATATCCATTCAGGAACAATATAGCTGTGGTGCAATATTTCAGATTTATCTTTGGCTGTTCCTCTCCCTGGGCCCTCTCATCCATCATTTTCCAAGTTCTGTTGATTCTATCTCTTGAAGGCCATTTATTTTTAACCTTTTATTTCTATTTCCATTACCTCTATGCTAGCTAATTTCCTCATTTCCTATTGCCCAGGATATTGCAAAATGCCAACATCTGAAAATGATCACTTAATACAGCATTGCTTTTGATTCATTGTATTTCAAAAGTATAATTTTCCTATTTTTTCTTAAATAAACAATTGAGATCTTTTTTCTATTCAAATATTCAAAAAAAAAAACAAAAAACCCCAACAACTGTTGAACAAACAGTCTTATTCTTTTTCCCCTCTTTGCTGAACCATGAGGATTTTTTTAAAAGGCTGATTCCTAGAGTTTTGTTTTGTTTTTCCTCTCTTAATTTTTGGCAGTGTAGACTTAATCTTTCTTCTTACTATTTCTTGGAAGTACTGTAGTTGCTCACTTGCTTTTAAGGATTAAGCCATAAACTTAAATCCCTTATAAATAACTCTCCTTTGAAATGGTAACTTGGAAATAACCGATTGGGACTCTGACATAAGCCTTCAACCCAACCCCCTATTTCTACCAATCTTGACTAGGCCAAGAGGAATGGAAATGAGCTCTTGCTACCACCTATTAGGTGCCACTCTAGAAATGCATTAAGAGAGCAAGTTCTGAAATCACTCCTGCTGTGTTTGCATTCTAGCTCTACCATTTTCTGGCTTGTGATCTGAACAAATTCTCTTAAGTTCTCTGACCTGTAGTTTCTTCACCTGAAAAGGGGGCTAATGTAACTTTGGGGCTGGTTATAAACTAGCAGTACTCAAAGTGTCTTCATTGTCAAGAGCATTTTCATAATAATAAAATGTTATTTGTCTTCTTCACTGCATTTACCTTTGCACTAATTGTTCAAAAGCATTGGTGTGTAAAAGTGTTGGTGCCTTAGTAAAATCAAAGCAGTGGCACCAAAGTATACTGGTAATCACTGAATTATTCAGTAAACATATTCACAATAAAAAAAGGCAAATTTCACTTAAGAATATTTTTGATGAATCAGTAAGATGTATTAATTTTATAAAATGTTGACCTTTGAGTCCACAATATTATAATATCATGTGTAATGAAATGAAAGGTTTGCACAAAGCACTTATGCATATTGTATACAGGGTTTATAGTTGTAAAACACAGTTTATTATTGTTATTAATTATTGTATTATTTTTCATATGAACAACTGTAAACCTACTTTTGCCCAATGCTATATGTTTTCTCAAGGAAAAATATTTGTGCAATCATTTGAATTGCAAGCTGAAATAACATTATTTTCATTTAATACCATTTTTACTTGAAAGAATGACTAGCATGCAAACAATGATTATTCAGTCTTGGGTATTTGGCCACCTGAAAATGAATAAAAAGAGCTTGTTTTATAAAAGAAACACACATGCAACTAATTATATTTGTTGAAACTGTAAAATTTGAGTTTTTAAGCAAACATTATATTTTGGATGCCTTGCATTTATCATCATGTGTCTCACAGTTTCCCAAGCATTAAAGACTTTCATAATGAGATGTCTGAAAATATCGACAAATAGGAAGTTTTGGTATTGTGTAATGAAATATGTCAACATTTGGATGATCTGTATAACTCAGTAAACCAATATTTTTCAACTAACCAATACATATTATAAACCCATGCATGAGTAAAAGTTTCCTTTAAAGTATAAGAGAAATAAACAAATTGTAGAGTAATATAGTAGAAAATTTTATTAAAATGTTTTCAGATTCCACAAGGTGAACGACTAAAAAAAGACCATTTATTGATTGGATGAATGTCTTCATGACTCACCCCTCTAAGTGTGGTGGCCTCTACTGCCAGAAAGGTTGTGAGGGCATTTATGAGGCAAACGTGGAAGGAAGCAGAACTAGCACCCCAGAACTGGCATCAGGATACCTGGGTTCTAATCCTACCCCTCTTGTTACTTAAATGGCAATTTTACCTTGAGCAAATATTTCTAATTTTGCTAAGTTTCTTGCTAACACCTTGTTAGATCAGATGCTATACTAAGCAAATGGAAATCAAAACAAGAACACCTGTTATTTGTCAAAGTTTTGTGTAACATCAAAGAAGAATAGCCATCATTACCCAAAAAGGCTATGGAAACATTTTGCCTTTCTCCATTCATATATCTGTGAGAGAACCTTGCTTTCCTCATTTACCACAGCTAAAATGACAACAAAAATGACAACTAAAATGAAGATGTGCTATATTAATCTATATTATAATCTATATTATAAAAATGCCATAATGACCAAAGACCGGGGCAGGTGGGCAGGGCTGCGCAGGGTTGGTGGGACCACGTGATTTCTGGCACCGGGCTGCCAGTCTAAACATACAAAAAATTTGGAAAATGTAAAACAATGCTCTTCATTCTTCCTCTCTACTCCTATTTATAGTCTCCCAAATACAATCATTACACTCCCTTTTCATGCCTTCTTCCCCCATTCATCTAAAATCAGCTCCAGCATAATCTGTCCTGCGAAGTTAGGTGACTCATTGTAGGGTTTAGAAAGGTTTTCTTTGTTCTCCCAGAGTACACTGATCTTGCTTCTGCTGTCCCCGTTATAAACGTTGGATTCACAGGAAAGGAACTCTGTTAATTTTGCTTATATGTTCATAGTAAATAGGCAGTAGGTATTTGCTGAATAAATAAATAAATGAGAGCTTTATTTTCATTGATCATTACTATGCTAAGCACTTTGTGGGCTTTCTCTTAGTCCAAAAAATAACATTTTTAAATATCTGCTTCTTTCTATTTTTTTCTTGTTTCTATGAGTTACAAAACATACAGCCTCCTGCTGTATCAAAGGTGCACTGGAATAATAGTTTGCCCAATAGAAGCCTGCAGGAACTAATTCACCTCCACGGTTTACTCTTCACTCCCTAATCACAGGCAGAATACATTCAGACTTTAAAAGAAAATGAGTCTTGAAATCTAATTTATATTCATCTTAGGGTTTCCTATCATTTATTAAAGCCCTGACTAAATAATTTTTCTCTAAAGAGTCCATATTTGACTAAGGATTAAAGAACAGAATATAAAACATTTAGTTCTCAGCATCAGTTGTAGAATACATCTACATCATAAGGTAAAGTAAATAAACTGAAATGGAGTGCACCATAGAGGAATATATTTCTTTAGAAGGTACTTAACTAGAATGTAAAATATCTTGCTGGTTCTTTACTTATCCTTTAGAAACAGAAATATGAGGTATTTACTTTCTTCTATTTTGCAGTGGAAATAAATTTTATTTTTATGTCTCAGGCAACAAAGATATTTTCCATTCACTTCATTGATTCCCTAAAATACTTTTCAGACACTGAAGTCCAAGGATAAGCAGAGTTGACACACTAAAAAAATGTTGGTCTATCATTGTACCTTAGGCAGGTTAATAATTCTCATGGAGGCCTCAATATGACTTGCCACATTCTGCCACTTTCAATCCTTTGTGAATCCACTTCAAAAGAACAACATGCTTATAAAGTCCTCTAATATCTGCCACATCACAATAAATGATGAACCAACTTCCAGAATGTTGGCTTTGACCTCAAGCAAGTTATGCAATAATGCTTCCTTGAAAGTTTTTGTGCATGCAGCTCCTTCTCTCCCAGAAGATATGTCTGTCAGATGGCAAAAGTGACAATCTTAGAAAAAAGTGAAAGCTGAGTTGGGAACAGGAGCTTTTTCAGAAGGTCAGGGCACAAATATTTGGTGGCAAAGCACAGCACAGTATTTTATTTATTATTATTATTTTTAAATATATTTTTATTGATTTTTTACAGAGAGGAAGGGAGAGGGATAGAGAGTTAGAAACATCGATGAGAGAGAAACATCGATCAGCTGCCTCCTGCACACTCCCTACTGGGGATGTGCTCGCAACCAAGATACATGCCCTTGACTGGAATCAAACTTGGGACCCTTTGGTCTGCAGGCCGACGCTCTATCCATTGAGCCAAACCGGTCAGGGCATAGCACAGCATTTTAGAGACAAAAGCTTATTACCCAAAAACTGCACTTAATGTTGGATGGGAAATATGTTTGCCTATGCGTATATGCTCTGTCATCCTAGGGTGAGGTCAAAGATTGAAACTACCATGACAAAGTAGAGGCAGATAGGACCACATGCAGATGAGCATTTTAGGATGCTACCATCAAATTCATATAAGTGTGTATAAATTTCACATAAATTACATACATATGATATATTCATATGATATATTCATATGAATATATCATATGTACATATACACATACATAGTACAATGAAGTACAATCTTATGAATACATAATTAGGCATACCCCATTTAAATGCCACTTCAGGACACAAAAACCTTCCCCTAAAAGGCACTGGTGGAGTTGCTTACACAGATGAAACATTTTTCATAACCAATTCTCATGGCAGGTCTGGACAGCATGCATTTTATAAGCAAGAGTGTCCAGGAAAACATCTGGATGAAGAAGAGATTTCCAATCGCAGGCTATAACATTTATTCATTCTTCCATTTATTCAATCAAGTATTCATTAAAAAATACTGAACTGTACTATAAATCAGGACTGTATTTGGTGTTGACTGTCATACCTAAGATTAAATCAATAAATATTAAAGAAAGCTATGTAGAATAAAAGTGTTTTTTTTTCCTACAATGTGCCCCATTTCTACCTTTTTTTTTTTTCACTTAGGTCAAAAAGCACATGTATCAAGTTTAATAGAACAAAACTCTAAGCCTTCCATTTCTTAAAAAGATGCTCAGGACTAGTACTGAAATGTTTCTATATTTTGCTTAAAATATTTTATTAATTCACCCTTTAACGAGGCCTTACTTAGAAACTAAAAAATAAAAATAAAAAAATCCACTTTTTTTGAAAACTGTTAGTGTATTTATGGACAAACCCAAGTTCAATGAAAGAAAAGAGAATTCATCTGTTATCAAATGCCTCCTACTAACTTTGTTCTGGAACATTTGTTTGCCTTTGTGAGTAGAATAGAGGCAACATAATTTCCACTAACTGCTGTTCTCTGGCTGGAAGTGGAGGACTAGGAGAACTGGCTTGATGCCCAAAACTCATTTCAACCCAATTCATCTAAAGACAAAGGCCACAGTTATCACATTATCAGCTCTGGCTGGGTGGCTCAATTGGTTGGGCCTCATTCCGTATGCCAAAATGTTGTGGGATTTGATTCCTGGTCAAGACACGTATCTAGGTTGCAGGTCCAATCCCTAGTCAGGGAACAAAGGGGAGGCAACAGACCAATGTTTCTCTTTACATTGATGTCTGTCTGTCTGTCTGTTTCTCCCTCCCTCCCTCCCTCCCTCCCTCCCTCTTTCTCTAAAGTCAATTTAAAAACAACAACAACAACACATACTTGGGTGAGGAAAATAAATAATCAACAAACAAACCAATAAACCAATAAATAAATAAATAAATAAAAGGCAAAAGTTGCCCAGTGTTTGGTTGAAGTAGATTCTTTTTTTACTCCTTGAAAAAGGAAATGATTCTCAAGCGTGATTAATGTCATATTAGGCTTATTTGACAATCTGTTCCTATTTGGAAACTATGGAAGCTTGCCCACTGTCCAGGAATTTCAACCTGTTAAAAGATTTTCACCACCAGTATGCAACTTGAACATGGGTAAGCTGAGTATTCAGAAATGATGTAGGACAAGGCACTTCAATCACTCAGGGAAGCTGCTAATAGTCGACTATCTATTCATTTCTTTGAACTCTATGGGGTTGGGGGGTAGAGCGAGATACAAGTTATCTGATATGTGACTGGAGATATCCAGGTAGTTACTTAACATTCATTCTTTTAAAGCAGTTCCTCATAATGACTCTGAGAAAGGTTTGTACCAGTATCTCCACATCAAAGATAAAAAAAAGAAAGGCCCAGTTATATTAAATGGTGATCTAGACAGGCACATGACAGGTCTGCAATAGAGGTAAGCAAGGATGCTGGATGATATACAATGAGCTTTAAACCACTTGGCTTACAAGGATAAAATAATTTCTTTCATTAATATTGAATCAGAGAATCTGGTCTGAGTGGCTTGCAGTTGCTCAGGAGTTTGTGCTCACTCAGCAAGATTTTTATTATGGCAAGTCATCAAGAGAGAACTAAAATCACAAGAAGGAAATTAAGATAGTCATGCTATGAGGGTGCTAATGTAAACTTTTTGATCTGTGTTTAAAAGCATAGAATATAACCTTATGCAATGATTTGCCTGCCAAATAATGCCACCCTCACATTTGATCACTCGGGTGTAGTGCTGGTGGTTGTCTGGGGGTGTGTAAGTATAAATGCACATGAAAACAATAGATTCCAATTTATCAAGTTTCCTCTAGTTTATTATGTCTTTCTTCTATTCCAACCAACTCCATTCATTTATTTACTTACTTATTCCGGCATTTCTTTATTTAACAAATATTTATTGAACATCTACTCTTTGCCTGGAGATGCAGGATATACAGGGTGAATTAACAGGGACAGTCCAGACTGTTAATGAGTGAAGCCCTCATTAACCAAAATATTTTTATGGATGAAAATAATTTACAGCTATAATCTTGTTATCCAAGCTCCTGAATCTCTCTAAGTCCCAGTTTCCTTCTCTATAAAAGGAGGTTAATAATATCATCCTTGCAGGGTCATTCTGTTCCTGTATTGTTCATAGCTGTATATCCCTGGTTACTTGGCATATACCTGGCATAGTATGTTCATTTCAGAGTCAGTGATGCACCAAAGAGTGAATATATCGATCACTTAAACAGTGGGTACACATTAAATGGTAGCTAATATGAACATTAAGTTTCTCTTTCTGCTTTATAGCCACTATTGTAGATGGCAGCAGCAATGAATGTGATAACCTATATTTGTCTCACTTTTCCTCCCTTGCTTATTTTAAAGACCATTTGTAGAGATTTCCACATTACATCTTGAAATAATGCTGGAAAGATAGTCAAAGTACAGTCTATTAGTCTCATTTTCCAAATGAAGATGTAGAACTTCAGAGAGGTTGATGTATCCAAAGTAAACTAGTCAATCAGTGGTAAAAATAATACTTGGGCCTAGATTTTTCTCACTGGCAACTTGTTACCTTAAGTGCATATGAGCAGAGGACCCTGAAATGCCCTGTAAAGCTGGAGACTCATAAATCATAACCAGGGATGCCTTTACTCATGGAGATTTTGCTCCTAATTGTGTCCATAGAGTCATGTGATCTATGACCTTATGACTCCAAATCCATTTCACAATGACACTTTACTTTGAACTTCTGTGATACTAGGGCAAATAAGAAAAGGTTTCAAGGCTGTATATTAGGAGAAGCTGACTCATTTTAAGCATATACTAAGGGCTGAAAATGTGTTTGTAAGCAGGAATCAACTACTGTTGTTTTCAACAAAGTAGTTCTTGAATAGATTGCTTAAAATGAGTCAGCATTAACTCTAAATCAAATGAAAGTATCTACACTAATAAAAGAGAAACATGCAAATTAACCATCACTCTGTCACTCCGCCACTCTGCTACACCCACTAGCCAATCAGGAGCGATTATGCAAATTAACCCAACTAAGATAGTGGCAGCCACAGAGCTGGAGCAAGCAGGAGGCTTGAGTTGCACCCAGCGATGCAGGGAGCCAAACTTCCTGCCTGACCTGGCTGGCCCTGGGCTCCACTCAAGGCTACAAAGTCAATTATAGAAGAGAAATAAATCCCAGATACCCGCTTCCAGCCTGCCCTGGCCATCAGCCCCTCACCCAGGCTGGCCAGACACACCAGCAGGATGCCCCCCACCCTGAAGGGACTGTAGGCAGCCTCAAAATGGCCCTCAGCCCTTCACTCAGGCAGGCCACACCCCCATGGGGTGAAGGTCCCCACTGGGAGGCTTGACCAGCCTGCAAACAGCCCTCAGCCCCATCACCCAGGCTGGACAGGCACCGTAGTGAGACCCCCACCTGGATCTGGGACACCCTTCAGGGCAAACCAGCTAGTCCCCACCTGTGCACTAGGCCTCCATCCTATATAATAAAAGAGTAATATGCAAGTTGACCATAACAGCAGAACAACTGGGAATGACTGGTCACTGTGACACACACTGACCACCAGGGGGCAGACACTCAATGCAAAAGCTGCCCCCTGGTTGTCAGTGCGCTCCCACAGGGGGAGCTCTGCTCAGCCACAAGCCAGGCTGAGGATGCAAGCATGGCGGTGGTGGCGGGAACCTCTCCTGCCTCCTCAGCAGCACTAAGGATGCCAGACTGCAGCTTAGACTTGCTCCCTACTGGCAAGTGAACATCCCCTGAGGGCTCCTGGGTTGCCAGAGGGATGCCTGACTGCCAGCTTAGGCTCAATCCCCTGAGGGGTCCCAGACTGGAAGAGGGCACAAGCTGGGCTGAGGGACTCCCCCTAAGTGCACAAATTTTAGTGCACTGGGCCTCAAGTAATTTATAATCTTGTGGGAGAGACAGAGACCAAACTCAACACTGTGCATGCACTCACACATATTAATTAGTGAAAGGAGAAAGCAATTGACTTATTCTACCTAAGAAGAATGGAATAATTATGGTTCTAAGTCTAGGTCTTCTAAAAAGGGTTATATAAAAGGGGGGGGCAGGGAAATCAATAATGAAGGAATGAAATGAAATATTTGAGGAAAACATTTGCTGAGATATGAGTATGGACTCTACTTAGAGTTCTCTGTAATGAAGAGTATGAGTTTTGTTGCCAGACTTCTACGGCACTTTCCTTTGCTTCTTACTAAATGTAGCATCAATAAGATATTTACTTTTTCTTGAGGGTGTTTCAACATGTGTGAAACGGGTATAATAGTACTGATCTCATGGAGTTGTTATGAGGATTAAAAATAGTTAAAATATATAAAACATCTGGAATAAGCTCTTCAGTGAGATAAATGTAATAAATTATACCTTTCTTTATTAATAATTTCATAAACTCAGTGAAAGGAACATTGCCTTATCAGATCTTGCTATAAGATGTTCTTATACCTGCTTTCTCACATGTTCTCCCTATAAACCATTAGGCTAGATGTCAATCTGAACTGGTCTATGTTGTACTCTAGGGTCATAGCACATGATCATTTGTAATACCTCATCAACCCTGAGTCTTATAGAGCTGGACCCAGAATCATGGTATGAGATCTTTTTAACAGAATAGGACACTTTAAATGTGGTTCTTTCAGTGAGTTTTGGCCCTAAACTCCTGCATTTAGGGTACAGTATAGACCCTATTTATATTCAATCCAACTCTTCAGTGAATTGCTCAAGTGTGGATGCTGGTGTCCTAATTTAGAATGAATAAGAGCATTTAGGGCTCTAAAATATATTATTTTACCAATCTCTATAGCACTTCTCTTGCCTGAAATAGAGGCCTAAGAGGCAACTAGGTGGATAAAGAGAGAGGCTATTTTTTTTTACATCTTACTGTGTTTTCTGACTACTACTATGGTACTCCATAAGCAGATTTACTTATCAAATCATTAGACAAATAAGAAATTATTTCTGAAGTTGAGGCATGCATTCTTCTATAATAATAAAAGCATAATATGCTAATTAGACTGGACAGCTGAACGACCTTCCAGTTGTCATTCCAGACATCTTCTGAGATGAAGTCGTTGTGGGAGGGGCCAAGGCAGAGGTGGTTAGGGATGCTAAGATAGGCAGGTGAGCAGTTAAAGGCAATCAGGCAGACAGGTGACTGGTTAGGGGCAATGAGGCAGGCAGGCAGGCAGGGGGATTAGAGGCAATCAGGCAGGCAGGCAGGCCAGCAGTTAGGAGCCAGTGGTCCCATATTGCGAGAGGCAGTTTAGGCCTGATCCCACAGGGATCCCTGTGAGATCGGGCCTAAAGTGGCAGTTGGACATCCCCTAGGCATCCTGGATTGTGAGAGCGTGCAGGCTGGGTTGAGGGACCCCGCCCCCTCATGCACGAATTTCGTGCACTGGCTTCTAGTATTAGCATAAAACCGAGTTTCACAAAATTCTATTGGAAATGTATTCTACTCACTAAAAAGTAAGCAAGGACCTGCCAACATTATGTTTTGTGACTCATGAATAAAAAAATTTTTCTTTGAGAGGTATTTCACAATATTGAATTTAGCAAGTTATCATTCAAGAGAATTGTCTCCTCAAAAACTAAAATATCCCTCCATGAACGTCAGGTGATACACACTGTTGTTGGGGCCACAAAGCATATCCAGGTGGCATGGTTCAGGCACTTGCTTTCTAAATGTACTAGCTACTCCTAGTGCTTTCTATGTCCTGATGTTATAGGTTTAACCAGAAAATTACATCATCCAAGAATGGTCTAGAGAGATGACATAAAATATAACCTCCATGTCCTCTGATAAAATGAATCTCCCTGAGTTATTTCCACCTGGCAATGGAAAAGAACAGGTTAGAAAAATTCCTCACATGTGTTATCTCCAACAGATGCCCCTTAATTCCGAGGTGATAAGAGTCCCTCTATTGTGATTCTACAGAACTTAATTCTTATATCTCTATTATAGCAGTTACTACATGAGGAAATAAATTATTTGTTAAATATGCTTATCTCAATCTCTATCATAGGGGTATAAATACATTTTATTCATCTCTAGGTCCTTATTGTGGAACAAAGGTTTCTGCTGATGGAAGGTACTTAACAAATAGTAAGTGAAGGATTTTTCTCCTTTTACTTGTCTCTGGTTTTACCATACACCTGACAGTATAGCTTCAAACACTATCTATTAAAGAGGTCACTGACTTTCATGACCAAAGACCACTTTGATTATTTAGTTTCTTATGGGAGTTCTGTTCTGAAAGATATGATGTGCTAAACAAACTACAGTGATTGTGTGTAGAAATAGTGACAATTTTTTTGTTCCTCCTAGGAATTCTTATATTTAACAGATGAAAAAAAATGAAATATAAAAAAGACTAAGTAATTCAACACATTGAAATGACTTTGGCAACAATGTGAAGGGAAGGTTGATAGCAAAATAAGAGAAAACAGTGATCCCTGACTGGTTTGGCTCAGTGGATAGAGCGTTGGCCTGCAGACTCCAGGGTCCCAGGTTCGATTTCGGTCAAGGGCATGTACCTTGGTTGTGGGCACATCCCCAGTGGGGGGTGTGCAGGAGACAGCTGATCAATGCTTTTCTCTCATTGATGTTTCCAACTCTCTATCCCTCTCCCTTCCTCTCTATAAAAAATTAATAAAATTTAAAAAAAGAGAGAAAGCAGTGAGAGTTAGGAGGCTACTATGCTAGGCTCAATGGCAAGTGAGGCAGCTGAAACTAGTTTGCTGGCAATGGTGATAGAGGAAGTGAGCAGATCAGAGAGATTCTTGACAGTAACAATAGATAAGGCAATAAAGGAAAGAAATATTATCACCAGTGTTAGGTCTCTGGCTAATAAAATTGGATGGCCTATGCCTTGAAATAGAGATTTGTGAGAGAGGTGAGTTTTAAGAATCAGATTACGAGATCAATTTTGGACATGTTGAATTCGAGTGTCTGACACACATGCTAGTGGAAATGCTGAGCAGTCAATTAGGTACACGGGACTGGAACACAAAAGCAATGTCTTTTCTGAAGACATATGTTTGCAAATTATTGGCATATAGACGGGCTTCAAGCCTTTAGGATACGGGCAATCATCAAAGGGGTGAGTGGAGAATAAAAAGACTCAGTACTGGGGCTGGAGCAGCTCAGGCATTAGAAGTTGAGTGGAAGAGGAGCTGTTAAGGTTGACTTAGAAAGACTGACAAGAAATACACATAAACCAAGAGAAGCTACTAGGAAGAAACATAAAAGGTTCTATGAAAAAACACTCGCTAAAGATGAGGGAGTAATAAACAGTGTTAAATGCTGCTGATAATTCTGGTAAGAGATAAATATATCTATTACATATATATTAAACTAATGATTTTTATTTTTCTTAAAGAATGCTGATCTGCCCTAGCCGGTTTGACACAGTGGATAAAGCCTCAGCCTGTGGACTGAAGGGTCCCAGGTTTGATTCTGGTCAAGGGCATGTACCTTGGTTGCGGGCACATCCCCAGTGGGGAGTGTGCAGGAGGCAGCTGATCGTTGTTTCTCTCTCATTGATGTTTCTAGCTCTCTATCTCTCTCTCTTCCTCTCTATAAAAAATCAATTACATATAAAAAAAAAGAATGCTGATCTGAGGCTTCTTGTCAACTGAATCAATAGTTCATGAAAAGATAATGCCTCAAAGAAGAAGTCTTTAAAGGAAGCAAGAACTCAGGATGCAATATAAGGGAAGATACTAACAAAGAGGAAGAAAAACTATAAACATCCCACCAAAAGGGAGGAGAGAAAAGGAAAAATCAAATACGTATTACCTTGATCTTTCCTGGAGGTCCAATTCCCATATGTTTGAGGTGGCAGTGAATAGAAGCATGTTAGAAACAATTGTTTAGATTTTGGGCAAAATCCCCAAACAGTGGCAATGTGTCTTACTAGCCTTTTGGTGCCCTGAAGAAAAGAGCTTCTTAGAGACTCTAGTAACGTAGAGTTGAAAGTGGTCATATGGAGGCAAAGGGGTATAAAGTGGAGAAAGTACTTATCATACTCCACAGTCAACTTCCCACACCCAGGGGAGGGTAGCCAGAAGACCCCATGTGCTTCCGGTGGAATGTCAAAGGAAGGCACCTGAGAATCAGTGGGCTTCCCATTAGACTACCATGCTGAAGAATGAATGCAGGCAAGCATATCTAGATAAACAACCTATACTGGGATCAATTAGAAGATGTAGTTAAGATGCTGAAGATATCCAGAATCAGCAAGATCTGAGATAAGAGCAAAAATGCTACAGGGGGTCACTGGGCTCTCACAATACCTAAAGCACAGAGCACAAGTTCTCCAGCTGCAAGCTGCAGGTACCAATGCCAGCAGGCGTGCCCCCCAAAAAAGACAGGGAAGTAGCCACACTATTTGGCAAGAACTCAGAGAAAAGGACAAGGAACTACATGCAAACCAGCTACAAGTTCATTATGATGAGAACAAGTCAGATTTCTTCTACTTTCAGGTTGTCTAGCCAAATAGGCATGGAGATACATTGATATTTAAGAAATAGCCCTGATAATAAGTTTTAGCTATAAAATAGATTATTTATTCAGTGTGATTATTAGATAACATACTGTGTTCACCTGAATAAAGATGACTTTAAATGGGAAGAAATTATGATGCCTTTAGTGGAGAAAAAAAATACTTTCTTTTTTTTAAATAAAGAGGAAAATATCTGTTGACATAAATAATATTGAGTTTTAACTTTCCTATCTCCGAGCGTGTATAAATTCATTTGATTAAATGATATAGAGGTCATTGAAGACTTAGCAAGAGTTGTATTGTGATATACTAGGGCATAGAAACAGTGGTAGGGTGATTTGAAGAGTGAGAAAAAGATAAGGAAATAGAGGTAGCAAGATAAATGTGGCAGTGATGGGGTCAGCAGAATTAGGATAGCTACTTGTGGCTATGGGGAAAAGGATGCCTTTTCTGTTGGCAAAAAAACTGAATAAATTAAAATGTTGAAAGAGACCAAGAAAGAGAGTGAAAACTCAAGAGAAAAAAAGAAAATTGATGGAGAATGTAGATGAGAAATATAGTAGAAAAAAATACAAAAGCATGTTTAACTGATCTCAAGGAAAGAATGGCTTTTTTACTCATAATACCAAAGAAAAGAAACTACAGAAAATACTAAAAGTTGACCATTTTTATGCAGCAGAAATCATCTGATACAAAATCTGAAAGGCAAAATATACATAGATGCTTTTAATATAATATTTAAAACTCAGTAAGTTGATAAGCACATTAATTAAAAAAATGGACAAGGGACATATCCCAATAATTCAGAGAAACATGTAACTCAATCAGTAGGCTTATAAAATTACTAGGGGCCCGGTGCACAAAAATTTGTGCACTCGGGGTGGAGGGAGTCCCTCAGCCCGGCCTGTGCCCTCTCACAGTCTGGGACCCCTCAGTGGATGTCCTATGATGGCCCCAGTCTGCCAGGCGCCTTTTGTGTGTGTGTGTGTGTATGTGTGTGTGTGGCCACTGGGGACCTGCCCCCAGCCGCATCTGAGGC
>PVJC01003898.1:28847-67346 GCA_004026665.1 Murina feae | reverse complement strand
GCCTGCTTGGTGGCTGCCCAGGCCCTTTGCGGGGCACCGGGGAGCGGGAAAGCAAGGCTGCAGGGGCCGGGGTCCTGCTTGGCAGCTCCCCAGACCCCTTGGCGGCACCGGGAAGTGGGAAAGGAAGGCAGCAGGGGACGGGTGAGTGGGAAAGAGTTGGCGGCCTGCTTGGCGGCTTCCCAGGTCCCTTCCGGGGATCGGAGCAGGAAAAGGCTGGCCTGACCAGGAGGCGGGGTTTTCCCTGCTTTCTGGTGGCTGGAGGAAGATTGGCAGTAGGCAAGCTTGGGAGGCAGGCCGCACTCAGCCCTGGCCACGCTCAAAAAAGAGAACAACATGCAGGGGAGGGCAAGAGTCTGAGAGATCAACATAGAGGGGGTGCCTGCTCCACGGTGTGCCTGGGGCAGGCCCCCAGCAGGTAGACACACACAGGAGGACTGCTCCGAACCTCAGATGGAGCTGGGGGCAGGTCCCCAGTGGTGACACAGACACACACACACACACACAAAAGGCGCCTGGAAGACTGGGGCCATCATAGGACATCCACTGAGGGGTCCCAGACTGTCAGAGGGCACAGGCCGGGCTGAGGGACTCCCTCCATCCCGAGTGCACAAATTTTTGTGCACCGGGCCCCTAGTCTTTATATAAACAGCTTGAAGCTGTTTTGTGTTGGTATATGAAAAGCGCTTGAAAAAAATAAATTGGGAATATCTAAAAGTACATGTCACTGACCAATCTTTAATCCCATGTGACAAAATTATCATATATCTATAAGTGCTATTACTATTTGAAAGAATGTCTCTAACCTGGATGAATTACAAAGAAATGATCATCAGTGTTCATTTAATGAATGTTTACTGTGAGCCATTATATGCCAGTGAACAAAAATGATACAAGCCTACCCAAAGAGAACTCAGCCGAATCGCCAAGAAACTAATGCTGTCTCATAAGGAAAGTAGACTGCTATGGAAGCTCATAGACAGGGAGTAAAAAGTCTATAACATTCTGTGCAACCACTATCCTAAACAGGAATAGGGGATGCAAATTAAGAGAATCATGAGAATCCTTGAAGTAGGATTTAGGTGGGAGAAGAGGAATGTAGAAGGAGGGAATTGGAGAAAAGCATAAAAAAAAGAAGCAGAAGCTTGAATTAAACCTTTACTTGTTTGGAATACTCATTGAAAATACTCTTCTAATCTCAGTCATTTCTGTACTTTGTTGTGTTTACCCGGCAGAAGTAGTACTCATACGGTGTCTTTTTTATTTATTACTAGGAGCTAGTGCACAAAAATTTGTGTGCTCGGGGAAATCCCTCAGCCCGGCCTGTGCCCTCTCACAGTCTGGGACCCCTCAGGAGATGTCCACCTGCTCACTTAGGCCCGCTCCCCGGGGAATCAGGCCTAAGCTAGCAGTCAGACATCCCTCTGGCAGCCCAGTAGCCCTCAAGGGATGTCCACTTGCCAGTGGGGAGCAGGCCTTAGCTATAGTTGGACATCCGTAGTGCTGCTGAGGAGGCAGGAAAGGCTCCCGCCACCACAACTGTCCTGGCAGCTGTCAGACTGGCTTGTGGCTGAGCAGAGCTCCCCCTGTGGGAGCTGACCACGAGGGGGCAGCTCTTGCATTAAACGTCTTCCCCCTGGTGGTCAGTGTGTGTCATAGTGACCAGTCATTCCCAGTCATTCTGCTTTTAGGGTCAATTTGCATGTTATCCTTTTATTATATAGGATTAGTAGATTAAGCATTGCCTGGTTTGTTTTGTTTTTATGGTGCCTTCAAAACTCAAGAGTAAAGGTATCCAGACCATTACTGTTTTAAAGTGTGTACCTTCTAAAAATTAAGCCTATACTTGGCAGTTAAAAATAAGATATAGGAGAATTGAAACTGTTTTGTGTTTATGTAATCTCTCCAGTGGTAAGTTAGTTCAGGTGACTTTTCTTCTTTAGTATTTTTTATCATTTTAAAATGTAATTTGTCTGTTGTCCCTCTTGTCTTTTATTTATTCCTGTTGACTTTAGTTGTGTTTTTTTTTTAATTCTCTCCCAAGGATATGTTGAGGGGGTGGAGGGAAGAAAGAGAGAGAGAAAGATCAGTGGGTTGCCTCCCAATTGATCTGAACAATGTTCCAACCAGCTGAGCAGTCTGCCAGCACTAGCTTTGTTTTTAATGGGCTATCATTCTGTTAATGTAATCTATTTATATTTCCTAAGATAATTTAATGCCTATTTGTTGTCTTAGAAATTCACTATATTATTCTCAAGAATTGGAAAAACTTAATCTCAAAATTCCTATCAATTAATAACAGTGTTACCTAAACTAAAAATGTTATATTACCTGAAAACTTCAATTTAATTATCAATAAATGGTGAGATGTCATAGTGAATATTTTATGTAATAGAGAATGAGAATATTAGATATTGGTGTTAAATGCTATAACTAATATATAAACTTTTATCTTCATTTATCTTTCTTGCTAGATTTTGAATAAACTTAAAAACATTTTTAATTAATATATAAATACTATTCCAGAGCACTTGCTAACCTTTTATAAGAGAGAATTCTAAACATATTCTTGATGATAACTTTAAACTTTACTTATTTTATTTTAATTTTATGTTTTAATTTTTCCCTTATAGAATGTTTCTCCATCCCAGAGAGATGAAGTGATTCAGTGGCTGGCCAAACTCAAGTACCAATTCAACCTTTACCCAGAAACATTTGCTCTGGCTAGCAGTCTTTTGGACAGGTTTTTAGCTACTGTAAAGGTAATTAAATATTTTAGCATACACTTAACACAGCCTCTTGTTTGGGGCTTTATATGCTAAACTGGGGGCTATTAGTAAACATTCTATAAAATGGAAAGGAATAGGAAAATCTTTGCCGAAATGTTATGTGTACCTGTAAGAAGACATGATGTCTTTTATTGCTTTAAATTTTCAGGAATTTTCTAATTGTGTAATTTTTTTTGTTACAAGTATTCCTAACTTATGCTTAACCTATGAAATTTTTGATCTCCTGATTTAAATGCAACCAGTATAGAATGTTTAGTCATCTTTTAACATAATGGTGTACTAATGTGGACAGTGAATCAAACTAGGAAAGTATAAGCCTATTACATATTTTTCTCTGTCACTTCTTGTTAATTGAATATTGTCTGGTTTTCTGAAAATATATACTTGCTAGAGGCATACATTTGGAGCATAACAAGATGAACTGGACTGTCATAAAATAACTTGTAGTTTTGTTGAATGGCAAATATATGAATACGTTTTATATTAACCCTGTTGGTATATCTTTGGTTATATTATGCAGAATCAGTCATAGTGGACCCTCAACAGATTAAAGCAGAAAGTTAGCATTTATTTAATGGCAAGGCATAAGACAATTTAAAAAGCAGTTCAGTTGTCATTTGTATGCCTAGGATTATATAAGCTGGGGGAACTGTGAATTCAGTACTGAGGGTTCTGTACTCTTTTTTTATTAGGTATGAAACATAGAACCCATTTGGACGGCTGTTCATTTACCTTTTTATGTTTCAAACTAAGACTCTTAAGAAACTTTAAAAAACCTTAATTACAGTGATACTAATTGCCTGAAATCTGGGTTATCTGAGATGCCTACTTTTAACTTAGTATCAAGTCCCCCACCTCTCCATCCTGGTTCCCTAACAACTAACTTCCCTTTCACAGAGAAAGATGCTTTTAAGGTCAGTGTCCTTTCTTGGGTCATACATTCTTTGAAAATTATTAATGAACTTATTGTAGCTTTTATTATAGAAAAGATTATTACTGACCTTATTAAACGTTTTAAACTGATTTGGGCAAGTTTCTAAAACAGAATTTTGCCAAGTATAATTTGAATTTGATTTTTTCATATTATTTAATGGGTCCTGTCATGTTGTTAGCATCAAATATAGTACTGTTATTGTAGATGGTTAGTTTATATTGAAACAATCTAAAATGTATTCATAGTTTAAATAAAGGCACTTAAACTTTAAATAAAATTTAAATAAAAGGGCTACAGCAAAGAATGGAGCCTTAATCCTAGCTGTGCAGAATAAAGTGCTATGAAGCTCTTTAAAAGTATGGACCCTGAGTCCTCTCCCAGACTTACTGATTCTGAATCTCTAATAGGTGAGATCTGTATGTTTGTGAAGAATACATGCCGATGTGCTTCCAGGACTGAGAACTACTGTTAGTTGAAAAATAAAATCACACATTTGCTGCTGGGATTCTTTTTATTACTACATCTACTTTTGGTGCCCTTGATTTAGGGGTTGCATTGCCTACTTGAAGTTATTAACTGTTGGGATCTTTGTAATGAACTCTGATTACCTCATAGATGTGGGTTTGATATGTTGTACACGTGGGGAAATAAGGGAACCTGGAAAATTATCTTAGCAATAAGATCTGGGTCCCTTGCTAGATCACTTGTTGGTGTCTCTAACCACTGAGACTGTTTTCTCATCTGTAAAAAGATATAATAGACATGACAATACTTACGGAAGTACTTTCTGAACTGTATTAACGGCTTAGTATTAGTGATTATTTTAAAATATTGATAGTATTGAACCAACTTTTATTATCATACAGGAAGAGGATTCTAAGATACCTATACAGTGTGCCATTTGTACTGAGACAATAGTCATTGGCATGTTTGTTAAAAGTTAATTATTCAGGGTTGCACTATGGTCATCAGAAGGCTTCCTCAGTTTCACAGAAATGAATGTAATATATAAGTTTAAAATACACATTGACACAGGCTTTGTGTTGTATAACTTACCTCTGTCATACAATATAATTAGGACTAAATTGTTTTGATTATTTAAAACTAGATTCTGATGCTGAATTGGCAAACCTTTATTCTACCAGTAAGGTAGAAAGTGGACCAACTTCATTGTAGATACAGGAAACAGTCCTATTATGGATTTCAAACCTAAGAACTTTTTTTAACTCACTGATTGATTCTGTATATATTTAGGATCCTTTCATTCTTACGGAGCTTGCATATATAATTTTGTGTGTGTGCACATTAATAATTATCTACTTGTCTGCTATCCTATAATTTTTTAAAGCATTTAAAATTTATTAATAGCCTTCTTTTTATATTTTCTTCTGTTTAATTGTCCTAACACCTTGTATGTTAATTTTACTGATAGGATAGGTTAAAGAGAATAAAACTAAATTAAAAATACACATATGCACAAATATTTTTATTCTGAAGAATTTTGTTTATTAAATTAAAAATTGTCTTCTAAAGGCAAGCTCTTCTCTGCTGGATAGAAATGCACTTCGGCTAACTAGCATTGGTTGAACTTTCACCAATGGAATGATATTAGTATTTCCACAGAATATCAAATGGCTAGGCTTGTGAAGTTAAAAATTAACTGATCTTAGAAAGCAATGGGTGGGCATCGAATGAATTGCTTTCCATCGAATATATGTATACTTGTCTTATCTGCATATCTAGTTTTTTAAAATAAACTCAACTTTTGAAGAATCACTGAAGTTGCTTTTTTGCTCTTTATAATTTTAGGCCCATCCAAAATACCTGAGTTGTATTGCAATCAGCTGTTTTTTCCTAGCTGCCAAGACTGTTGAGGAAGATGAGGTAAATGTTTTTCTTTAAAGATTAGTTATGTCTCTTTTTTGAATATTTTACTCCATTTGTTCACCTGCTTTTTATTAAAACAAAAGTTGAAAATGAAACTTTTCTGCCCTCCTCCCTGTTCCTGTTTGGTTTGGATAGAGAATTCCTGTACTGAAGGTGTTGGCAAGAGACAGTTTCTGTGGCTGCTCTGCATCTGAAATTCTGCGGATGGAGAGAATTATCCTGGATAAGCTGAACTGGGACCTTCACACAGCCACACCATTGGATTTTCTTCATATTGTAAATATACCTAAGTTTTTTAGTTTCTTATTTGCATATATAATCCTATTTCAGTAACTTGAAAAGTAGATTTCCTGCTCATTTGTTTCCTGAATTTTAGGAAAAGGAAACTTAACTGCAAATAGCTAAGGAAAAATTAAAAATTAGGGTGTATGTCAAGTCACTGAAGCTAACATCAAACTTAAAAATTAAAAATTGAGTAACACTAAAAGTTTAATCAATTTCTATACATAATTTACCTAGATATTTAAGTAAAACTAGAATGATGATCTTGTGACTTTTTTTCTTTCTTCTCACCAGTTTCATGCCATTGCAGTGTCAACTAGGCCTCAGTTACTTTTCAGTTTGCCTAAACTGAGCCCCTCTCAACATTTGGCAGTCCTGACCAAGCAACTACTCTACTGTATGGCCTGCAATCAACTTCTGCAATTCAAAGGATCCATGCTTGCTCTGGCCATGGTCAGTTTGGAAATGGAGAAACTCATTCCTGATTGGCTTCCCCTTACAATTGAACTGCTTCAAAAAGCACAGGTAGGTGTCAGTCTAATTAAATAGGGTTCATTTCAAGTATATCTCTTACTTGGATAAATAGAGTTACCAGATGGTTATAACACTAAGAGACATTTCTAATATTATAATGGCAAACCATTTTTAGGAGTAGATAAAGGTAAAGTAATTTACACTTCCAATTTATGGGCTAGTCTTTTTTCTTCCTGTAAAACTTATATAGTATTTTCTTGATTCTTTTAAACTTTAAACCCTTCTTCTGGATTACTTAAAACTTTAAGAATCTTGAAAAAGTTAATATGATTTTCAATAATATATCTTCCTTTAGTTTTGTATGAAAAATTTTTCTAGCTGCATTTGTAGGTTTCATTATAGTAGTTGTATACTTCATTCATTTTTATAAAAGATGCATCAAAACCATACATTGTAAGAAGTTGTTTGTTAGACAAGCACATAATTTAGTGTTGGTTAGAAAGGAAAGTATTTGTACCAGAGTTTTTGAAAGGGTGAAGCTCTGTTTCTGAAAGAGGTTTAGTCCTGGTAGTTCCTGTTATTGCCTGAGATTAGTCCATCATTTGTATTTGCAAATTGGTATAAAATGTTACAGGTCATTTAAATTTTTATCAGCATCTATATACAATGTAAGGGTTTAGTGGGAAAATTCTCATTCCAGTGGAAAGTTAGTAATGGTGCTATATGTTACTAATTACTTTAAGAGAATTCCTTTTTTTTTTTTTGATATATTTTATTGATTTTTTATAGAGAGGAAGGGAGAGGAACAGAGAGTTGGAAACATCAATGAGAGAGAAACATCGATCAGCTGCCTCCTGCACACCCCCCAGTGGTGATATGCCTATAACCGACCAGAATCGAACCTGGGACCCTTCAGTCCATAGGCCAATGCTCTATCCACTGAGCCAAACTGGGCTCAGTGGATAGGGCTAAGAGAATTCTTATTAGTTCTACTCATGTGACTAAGTAGAACTTACAAATTTAAATCTGCAAACCTACTCCTGTCAACTGAATTTGTAAAAGACTTAGGAAGTTACTTTCCCTTTATATGTCCTTGTTCTCATTTGGCAGTAGTTATTATGATTTGTTTGATTGGATTTTATTTAGAGAAAAGGCATAAATTCTGAGCCTAAAAACATTTTTAATATAGAAACTAATTTTAGCAAAGAGGCTACAGTTATATTAATAAAATTTATAAGAGAATATTATAAAAGAAAAATGAGAATAATACTTGAGTTTGGTGTTTTGTATAAGTTAGTTATAACTAATGATGTTGTATGTCTGAAGTGCCTTAGGGCTATCTCTCAGCTTTGAGAATTTCAGGCCTTAGTTTGTGAGCAGAGAAAGACAGAACCTTTTTTATAAAAAGGGTAGTGATCACAGAAACACTAGCCAGAGTACCACCATTCTTCTATGTGTTTTGTTCCACTGGGACATGTGATGTTAGTGTAACAAGGGTGTTTCTTTACAAGTGAGATATATTCTTTTAATAGCATATGTTAGATTGAAATAATTGAGAAATGTTCCTTTCTATTGAAATAAATACTATAACAAAAGTAAACCCTAAGTAAGTTGCTGTTTCGTGAGAAGTTTTAGAAACTATCATAAATCATCATACCATATATATGAATAGTGTAGCACAGAAAATTTATTTTGCCTACCTAGAGTGTTGGAAAAATGAAATTGAATTATTAATCATTACATCGTATTACATTATGTTAGACTGTGGTAGTAGGGAAGCGTTATTAATAGATAACCACCTATATTATATTTTACTAGAGTCCTGGTGCACAAATTCATGCACCATTGGGGTTGCTTGGCCTGGCCTGTGGGATTAGGCCCAAACCGGCTCTCCAACATCCCCTGAGGGATCCCGGATTGTGAGAGGGCACAGGCCAGACCAAGGGACCCCACGAGTGCACCACTGGGGCTGGGGAGGGACGTGGGAGGTTGGCCAGTGGGGAAGGGACCACAGAAGGGCTCCAGGGCATGTCTGGCCCATCTTGCTCAGTCCTGATTGGCTGGACCCCAGCAGCAAGCTAACCTACTGGTTGGAGCATCTGCCCCCTGGTGCACATCATAGCGACTGGTTGACTGTCTGCCCTCTGGTGGTCAGTGCACATCATAGCGAGTAGTTGAGTGACCTTAGCATATCATTAGCATGTTATGCTTTGATTGGTTGAATGGATGAATGGACACTTAGCATATTAGGCTTCTGTTATATAGGATTTTTTTATTGGAACAAATGACATCCTTCTTAATGCCACTTGATTTGGTCTCTGTGCCTATTCCCAAGCTAGCACACAAAATTTGCTATATGAAGTGTTATTGTCACAGAGAAAGGACAGACTTTGAAGCATAAATAAAAAGAATGTAAACAGCATGTGTATTTCTGTAGCTTTGAGAGCTGTTCTCTACTGAAGAACACTGGAGAAGCTGCTCCTTCTCTCTCATAAGTCTGGTGCTGGAAGAAGAAAGTGTTCACTGAGTCTTGCTTCCCCCTTTACTGAAGGGGTATCATAAGCTTGGAATTGAAGGAATCTTCTTAGAAATAATTTCATTCAACTCCTTTATTTTATACCTGTAGTCCAGGGAACATGAGGCCTTTTCAGAGACACACAGGACTCTTTAGTAGTAAAGTAGACAAAAACACTTTTTGCTTTTTCAATACCACACAAACCTTAAAAGATTCTAGTCCAGTGGTTTTCAGAGTTTCTTTCAGAACTGAAACCCTTCCCTCACCCCCAACAAAATCTGCACCCCCAACGCACAATCCCAGAATACAAAATAGGAAAGTATCACTTGATTATATGTGTTTGGGGCAGAGACCTGTTGGGTCCAGAGTCCTACTCAACATGGCCTCTTCCCTTCTTTAAGCTGTTTGAACATAGTCTGTTCCATTCTTTTAAATAGTTATATTCTACAAACATTTATTGGGAACTCTATGATCTAGGCACTGGGAAAACAGTGATTCTAAAAAGAAAGTCTGCCCCATATAGTATTCAAGTTACAGTGGAGGAGATGGTTAAAAACAAGGTCAGAAAACTTTGAGAGACTTTGGGACTTGATCTTGGCAGTTCTCTAAAACCATCTTGGATTGGTGGCCAACCCTTGTGGTCCAAACTGATGGCTCCTGATTCTTCAAGATTCAGTTCTGTCTTTGCTAAGTTCACCTGTGTTTAGGTAATCTTTGTGATTAGATCTGGGGCAAAGCCATAATAATACCAGCTATTCCTCCTGGATTTCTGATTCTGGTATAGGAAATTCCTATTGGTGAGATCATGCCATAATTACTTCTGACATGTTTCCCTTTGCTCTGGGTTGAGAGGACTGTCAGTGGCCCATCACAGACATCTCATGCTATGCGGAGAACACTATCACTAGCGTTGCCTGTGTTCCTTCTAGACTTAAAGTACAATGAGTGTTTCCTGGTTTGAAAGACAAGATTCCTCCTCTTCCTCTCCTTTCCCCACCCCTATTAGCTCATATACTACCTGTTGGTCACCATTCTGAGATGCCTAAATCATTTTCTCTTCTTATCCCTTCTCTCATTACTTTAATTCTGTGGCTACCCTCAGAGTCCTACTTTCCATGACTAATATGGCCCTTTTTGATAATCTTAAGATGTTAAAATTTACCCAAACTCATGTGGTGGTCTCTCTGTCACTAGCCAGGTAGTAGTCAAAGTAGACATTCCCTGCTGTGGTATAATATAAAAATTAGAGTAGTGAGTTAAAGAAGCACACCCTCCTCCTTACCAGCATCTCCCAGTTCTTCTTGAAGGTGTCTAAGGTCAGACTATTTCGGTAGGATTTCTCAGAGCTTCATGCTGTGCAGGGAACCTGGATCCATGTGAACCTATTATTTATGTCTTGCTGTTCTGTTCCCCCTTTCCAGCAGTAAACTATTTGGAAGTCTACCCTGTAAACTTTCAGTGCTTAACCTCTAATATCTTTCTACTTGTATCATTTTTACTAGTAAACATATTTTGATTGATTTCAGAGAGAAAGGTAGTATCATTTTAAAACAATATATTTTTATTTATTTCAGAGAGAAAGGGAGAGAGAATCACTGATCAGCTGCCTCCTGCATGTCCCCTACTGGGGATCAAGCCCTTAACCAGGATGCTCTTTCCACTAAGCCAAACTAGCTAAAGCTAATAGTATCATATTCCGCTAGTTCTCATCTCTATAACAACCCATTTACTTACTTTTTTTTTTCACAGAGAAAGATTATAGTGACATAGTCTTCCTTTTACTTGAAATTCATCTCTTTTCCGAATTCTGCTGTGGTATTATGCCTAATGATCAAAGAAGTAGAATGTTTGTAGTACTTTTACTTTTCTAGGCCACTAAGAATCATTCATTTGCTAAAGCACAGTTTATTAAGATAGGTACTTACTTTTTAGAAATCATTTTTACACTATAGTCTTTTTTCACTTCCCAATTTCTTTTATTTCTATCACCTCTTTTTTGTTGGCTTCTTGAAGTACTGGCTAGGGTACCAATTGTCTTAAAGAACTTTGAAATGCTATCCCTTTTCTGTGTGCATTGTTCCACTGTTTTCCTGGGTAAGAAGTAATGAATATATTTAGAGATAAAAAACAATTTGTGGCCAAATGTGTTCTTGTGGAGTATGTTTTTATTATTTTATTTTTCTGTGGTATTGCAAACATTCATGCTTGTGTGCTACAGGTTATATAGATGTGAATAAAACTTGGTTAAGAAATATCCAAAAATGCTTATGAAATATATGATTGGAAAGTGATCCTTTGATAGTTAAATAGTCAAGATAGTCTTCCAGGAGGGTGGTGGTAAGTAGTCAGACCTGGAAGGTAATAGGGTGGTAATATAATTTCAACAAGTAGAAACTGGATGAGTAAGGGTAAAGTAAGAAAGGGCAAAATTTGTACAGAATAGAGAGCAGGCTCATTTGGCAGGAATGGAGAGCACAAATTGGGATATGTTAGGAAATAAGGCGGGGGTCAGATTGTGGAGACATTATTAATAGCAAGCTGAAGAAATGAGCTTATTGCTGGTAGGCATTGGGGTGCCACCAAAGAACTTTGAATAGGGAAGAAATATATGTTGCTAGAGAAAGATTACTTTGAGTACAGCTATAATTACAGAGAACAGAGCCAAGAGACTAATGACTCTTTACCAGAGGTAAGATTTTGAAGGCCTTCCAAAAGATCTTGGGACCTTGTAGTCTATAATAGAAAAGCTAAATGTTTAAACAGATCATGCTGATACAGTGTGGTTGAGTTTGATGACAGGTTGATATAGAAACAGATGATTCTGGAATTTGAGTGTGTAAAATGCTAGGGGGAGTTCAGGGTGGCTTCAGGAAGGATTGATATTTGAATTGTCCTGAAGGGTAAGAAGGAATTAGTGTAACTCCCAAATTAAACAAAAACATTTCTTCCTAGTGTTGTCAAGCCTGCTATTTTTCTACAAAAATATGACTTGTCAAAAGTTCTCACTGCCTAAAAAGCAAAGTACTTAAATTATTCTCAAGGCCAGGAAGCCTTTCCCATTTCTTAAAATTTTTTCTTGCCTCTGGCTTCTTCCTTAAATTCTTAATTTTAGTCACTGAAGAGATTAGAAGAGGCAGGAAAACGGACTGGACAAAAGCAGATGTGGGAATGTTGCAGTGAACACAAAAGAATTGATTTTACTTTCATGAAGATGTTCAGCATACAATTGCAAATACAGAATTCAAGTTTCAAAGATATTTATATAAAAAATACAGAATTAGGGCAGAATTCCTAAGATGATAGGTAAGCTGGAGGAATAGATGAGTTTGAGGTAGAAGATATGGGTGAGGAAAGGAAGCTGGGGTGCAGAGGGCACAGGATAGAAACGCAGCCAGCAAATATGACGGAACAGCCGATGTTAATTAAATTATCAACTTTTTTCTCTCCCCCATCCCAGATGGATAGCTCCCAGTTGATCCACTGTCGGGAGCTTGTGGCACATCACCTTTCTACTCTGCAGTCTTCCTTGCCTCTAAATTCCGTTTATGTCTACCGTCCCCTCAAGCACACCCTGGTGACCTGTGACAAAGGAGTGTTCAGATTACATCCCTCCTCTGTCCCAGGCCCAGATTTCTCCAAGGACAACAGCAAACCAGAAGTGCCAGTCAGAGGTACAGCAGCCTTCTATCATCATCTCCCAGCTGCCAGTGGGTGCAAGTATACCTCTGCCAAACGCAAAGTAGAGGAAATGGAAGTGGACGACTTCTATGATGGGATCAAACGGCTCTATAATGAAGATAATGCTTCAGAAAATGTGGGGTCTGTGTGTGGCACTGATTTGTCAAGGCAGGAGGGACATGCTTCCCCTTGTCCTCCTCTGCAGCCTGTGTCTGTCATGTAGCTTCAGGTGTTACCTTTAAGTGCAAGCTGAGGTCTACTGCTCTGGGAGCAGGAACATGGAAGACCAGGGAAGTATATACCGAGTCAGGCTGATTTGAAGTGAGCCAGAAAAGAAACAAAACCATTTATTAGTGTGGCTAATTATAATTCAATATTATTTAAGCACTTAAAGACCAAATAAAAGTATGAAATTCAAAAGATCCAACAATTTTTAAGTAAATTTTTTGTAGTATGTCAGTTCTGCCATTTACTCTGCTAAAATGGAATGTAGGTTCCCATGTCAAAAATTCACATTCAGTGTTGTTTTTTTTAAGTTCCAAAATTCATAGCTAGCAAACCCTATCCCATGTCCTGACTTAATTTTCCTCTTGCCTTTGCTTGCTTTTTTTTATTGAATACTTAATGAATTTTATGCATGTTGATCTATAGCCCGACTTACACTGAATAGGAAATCCTCAAAATTATTTTTTAGCAATTCAGTGAACAGATTATTTCAGATTGACAGCCATATTTAATCCATGATTCAAATTCAAATTAATCTGAAAAGGGTATTTCAAAATTGCCCCAAATGAATCAGAGATGATAATAGAAAAAGGACTCACATTGCCACATTGATTTTTGTGTTTGTCTCATTTCAGTTTCTAGGATTTGGAAAAAAAAAATTTATTTTTCATGATCTTAAACTGGAACTTAAAAGTGTCATAGAATTAGGATGCTCTTTGATTTGCTAAAGCATTTTTGACATTTGGATAAGAAATTTGTGATAAATATATTGAGGTACTTATCAAAGAAACATGTAACAAAATTTAGATTTAATTTTTTTGTGACTTATCAGTTCCTTTTTACTCTATAATCAGTAGGAGAGATTGTCACGATGTTGGGGCAGCTCTGTGATTGAGTCTGTGACATGTAATAACTGAATTTAGTTCCCTATTTTTATGTTAAGCTATTAGGATTTTCTGGATAAAAGTTATTCTCTGCCTCCCAAGCCTACCTATATTTCTCTTAGTGACTCCTATAATCTGAGCTCCCTGTGCAGTCTGAAGAAGGTATTGTAGCCAGAACCAGCCATGTACTGATGATGATAAAAGCCTCTGGTAGCAATAAATGTTGTCCTTAACCTCATTGTAATCTTTTTTTTTCTGCTTGTGAAGAAGTACAAGTTCTTGATTGCTTATGCACTGCTATTTAAACTGGAAAATGGTAGAAGTCCTAAGAATGTGCTTTATAGAAAATAATACTTGAAGGAAGGAATGTAAATATGAAGGATGCAGGTTTTAAATATATACACACACACACACACACACACACACACATATATATATATATATATATACTGGAGGCCCAGTGCATGACATTCGTGCACTGGGGGGTGTGGGGGTCCCTCAGACCTGCACCCTCTCCAATCTGGGAGTTTCTGCCTGTCTTTGCAATCATATGAGCGAGTTGTCTGAGACCCCAACTCAGTTTGGTTTGTTGCTCACGGCTTTGCTTCATTGGTGGAGATTTCCTGGAAGTTTTAGGATATCTTCCCTTTAATTTTTCCTAGATACAGTGATTTTACTTATGTCTCTCACCTTTGCTTTCTCTCCATCCCCCACCTCAACAGTAACTTGCTCCAGGCTCACTTTGCTCTAGTGTCTAGGAAATCCATCTGCCACCAGAACTACGATTCCCAGCATTCCTGGTGCTCCCCGTGCTCTTGGTTTTCCCATCCTGCTCTGTCTCTGTCCCATGGCCTCGCACTCTGCCAAGTCCTCCAAGCCGTCAGCTTTCTCTCTGCTCTCCATTTGGTGGCTTGGGGAGCTAAGTTCCCCAAGCCACTCCACTCTCTGCCTGGCACCTGTGTATGCAAATTAATCTGCCATCTTTTTTGGGTTAATTTGCATGCTCACTCTTGATTGGCTTGTGAGCATAGCAGAGGGGCAGTCAATTTACATGTTTTTCTTTTATTAAATAGGATTGATTTCAGAAAGAAAGGGAGAGACAGAAACATCAATGATGACTCATTGGCTGCCTCCTGCATACCACCCACTAGAGAACAAGCCTGCAACCCAGGCATGTTCCCTGACCAGAATCAAACTGACATCCGGTTCATAGGTTGACGCTCAACAACTGAGCCATTCCAGCCAGGCAGGATGTAGGGTTTCGACAAATAATTTTTCTTTTATGTGGACTGTGGACCTTCCAAACATTAAATTTTTATCTTAATGGAACTGTTTTTGAGAGTGGGCACAGATCCACATCTAGATAATACAGTATTTTAAGCTATTGATTTTGTTCCAGTTTAGCAGAGGAAGGTTATGTTCGGGTCAGCATTTGACTTTCTTTAAATTCTTAGGATAAGGTTGTCTCCATACCTGCTTATGACTTTACAATCCAATCAAAGTCAAAACTTTCACTTACGTGTAAGTAAAAGGAGAAAGGAAGATAAAAGAACGAACTGTTTGGGTGAAAATAGTAAGAGACTGGCAGATACACGTTAATATATCCCACTTTTCCTAATCTCTTGTTCTGTTTCTTAATTCTTAATTGTGGGAGCTTGAAGAAGTGTATAAGTACATGTTCACCATTTCTGTAAAGTAAGTGGCATTAAATTCTCCCCACCTCTACTTACCAGATGAGTAATATTTTTATTATGTAAAAAGCTAGTGATACCATTGTGTCTCGGGTCAGAATATTTCATTTGTAGTTCAATAGCTGCCTTGGACAGAAGTTAGTGACAGGAAGATTATAAATTACTTGATTTTGAGGTTTTCTAATCTTACTAAAAATTGCTGATAAATTCATTTGGAATATAGTATTGCTTTCATAGGTAACTGAATAGGGATGGTTAGTTGTTACACCTCAAAACTTATTTAATCTATAGTCAATTAAATGATAGTACTTTGGAGACCAGACCCTTCTGAGCACTCTCCCATAAACCTGGGCTCCTGGGTAACTTTGGCTCTGAACCTCATGGATTGGGACAAGAAAGCAGGGTATTCTTGAACAATGTGGAACTTTCATTAACCTCTCTGTTGTTAAATTAGATCCTGTTTTACCTGAAACTATTCTCATTAGCCTATCCCAGGCTACTTGACTGAAATCTTTTTAAATATATATATATTTTGATTTTTTTACAGAGAGAGGGATAGAAACCGAGAGAAAAACATCGATCTGCTGCCTCCTTGCACACCCACTGCTGGGGATGTGCCCGCAGCTAAGGTACATGCCCTTGACTGGAATCGAACCTGGGACCTTTCAGTCCGCAGGCCGACACTCTATCCACTGAACCAAACCGTTGGGGCTTGACTTAAATCTTGGTATCACATCATAAACTATTCTCTTCCAAGATTTGAAAACTGTACATTTATGGATCATGATTATCAGGTGCCTCCTGGTAGTTAGAAAACCTATCATTTCCTTGAAGCCTGCACAAAGGTAAGGGAATAAACTGGATGGGCATAAATCATTCTTTCACCCTCCATTCAGTAGGAAAAGTGAAAAGTGCATGTGGTATCTCGAAGATCAAACTAGAAGCTAAATATGTACTTCATTATTTTTGCAAGATGGGTATGAAGTTGGTTATCTGTGGAGAACTAAATGTTTTATCTACAGGTGATGTCTAATAGTGTGGAAGGGGAGGGGAGGTTTGGGAAGGGGTGGTGCCCCAAATGTCAGATACAACTGATTTATCAGAAATGTTCTCGAAACTGCCTCTGGCTCTGAAGGAAGGAACTAGAACATAGCTCTTCACTCAATCAAGCTGATGTTAGCATCTGAGCCTGCATTCCCACCATTGAGGGAACTTAGACATTGTTTTCTACCTCCCACCCCCACCCCAAGAAGTATTCTTTCTTTTGTCCTGTGTTGTTAAACCAACATGTGTGCATGTCTTCTGCACTCTACATACCTGGATTTTCAAACTCATTTACTCAATCTAGAGTTCCTGAAACAAAGAAGCAGCACAGTGGCCTTTCACTAAAAACGTGATTCAGTCACCAATGAATGCTTAACCCAACATGGTGGGAGCTTGTTATCTTCATCCTTAAGGCAGTTTGTACATTTTCAACTGGAAAGGGTAGATACTGTGCCAAGTGTTCCCACAATCATCCTGGAAGATAGCAAGCCTCGTGCACATTAACAAGTTGAGGGGTGGATAATTGTCCAATGACGTGTAGCTAAGACTTTTTAACAAATTTCAAAGTCCAACTCATCTCAAATATTTAGACTTTATATTTGATACCATTAAATTTTTCTAACATAATTGTTACTTCTGAACCCTCCAGAATTCTTAAAATTAGCCTTTAAACTGTGTTAACACAGTGTCTCCTACACCTGTTATTGTCTTGAGCTTTGGCCACCAGATGGTGCTTCTGGGAAAATGAAACACCTTAAATTTCTGGAAGACATGGAGTTGTTTGGTTTACTGTATGGGAATGAGTACTTGAACACTCATCTCTTGTTGCTAGGCAATATTCAACATCAATTGCAGTTATAAATTCACATTACAATATGCCAGAATTGTTGACCTCTGTGTTATACAACAGTGGGACAAAGATTAGCATAGGCCTAGTGAACTGGCTTCTCACTTCTCAGAAACAGCTTAGTTGGGCAAGAGAACACTGCAAAATAAAAGGCAACCTTAAGCAACTACTGAAAAGCAATTGGTGGTGGTATGCTTTTGCTTTTCAGAATATGATCTATCCAGCAATTTAGCATAGAAAGGGGCTTACCTTTTAACTCCAGAAGTTTGCTTATGAGGTATATGGAAAGAGTGCAATTCATGGTTCCTGACTATATCTCTAGCACCTGCTGTAGGCCTAATGCTGAATATAGAATAAAAAAGTATTTGGAAAGAGGGAGGGCGTGGGAAAGGCGGGTGGGTGGATGAGAATAAGGGCAAGGAGAGGTCTAAAAGCATTGTACAGAGAATGTGGTTGAGCCCAGCTCTATATAGAACGTTATTCTGCAACCCCTCCTCCCCATACACACTTATCTTGTGGGACTGGGACCAACCTTGTTATATAATAGCCTCTGCCTCCTCTGATCTATCAAGATGCCATAATTTTGAAGTTTCCACAGCAAACTGAAATGTCATTCAACTTAGCACTGAGTATGAGCCAGATGTGAAATCATGTGTATCTCACCTGAATGTCGTCCCACTGACAACCAACAGATCTCACTTATATATAGCTACTTGTCAGAATAGTAATGTTGGAGAAAGAGGTGAACAATGAACATATCCTCGCCCCTCCCCAGCCTTTGGGGTGTCAGTTGCTTGCTAGAGATTGTTCTGAAAGCCCAATTGGTCAATCACAAGGACTAAACACCATGGCCTTCAGAATTCAAGTACATGCCCTAACCGGTTTTGCTCAGTGGATAGAGCGTGGGCCTGCAGACTCAAGGGTCCCAGGTTCGATTCTGGTCAAGGGCATGTACCTTGGTTGCAGGCACATCCCCAATGGGGAGTGTGCTGGAGGCAGCTGATCGATGTTTCTAACTCTCTATCCCTCTCCCTTCCTCTCTGTAAAAAATCAATAAAGTTAAAAAAAAATTCAAGTACAAGAATATTCAAAGTGAGCGGCATTGCCATCAGTGCCGATCTCCAGGGTGGGACGATAAGTCATCTGCCAAGTAAAATGTTTTGTGTAGAAACGTCATTTGAATGCAAATATGTCCTTAGTTTTTCAGATACTGGAACTTTTACCCATAAGCTGAGCTAGCAGTAGGCAAAAATAAAACAAAAAAAAAACTAAATAACTTAAGAAGGAAGTTTCATTTGAAGGTATAGTTGATGGGAAAAAGTTTGGCCAACCATATTGGGAAGATGACCTAATTTTATCTGCCCCACTTCAGCACATACTGATTCAGGAAATCATTCTCTCTACTAGTACTGCAGCAGCACTGGCAGACCATCCAGGACACACCTGGAGCAATAAAGCACAGCCTGTATCTGAAACCAAGTCATATTTTTAAAAATTGGGAAATAAACAGCTTGTTTCCAATGCAAATAGGTTTTGGGGATCAATTCTTGCTTTACTTTTTCAGTCTACCATGGAATAAGTGAATTTTTATTTCTGATAATTAGCTCTGCAATTGTTTCATAGCCAGAACTTGAGAACCTACCAGCGTTATCAGCATTTGAGAAAAGGGACCCCATTGAAGTAAAATGCCAGCTAAATGGAGATGGCAGAGCATTAGACCAGTGGTGTGTGTCCGTGATCAGCTTTCCTCCCATAACTGAGCAGAGGCCAATCCTATATAATAAAAGCCTAAAATGCAAACTGTCCCCTCAGGCGGTCATTTGACTGTTGGCTATGATACGCGCTGACGACCAAGGGGCTGCACGGAACATGGAAAGTGACACTGCGCTGGCAGCACTGATGGCACTGATGAGAGCGGGGCCACGGCAGGATGGTGGAGCAGGTAAATGGGCAGCGCCAGGTCAAGGCGGTGCAAGCAGGGGCCTGATCGCCCCACCGAATGCTCCACAAACAGCAACTAGCAGCAGCTGCAAGGGGTGCTGAGGGAGACAGGCAGGGGGTTGCCCTGCAGGCAGGATGGTCGAGCAGGTGAGAGGGTGGCACCAGGCCAAGGCGGGATGCCAGGTGGGGCTGCAGGGCTATGAGGCAAGGGTGGGGGGGAGGAGTGCGAGCTGGGGCCCATCTCTGCAGGCCACCTGAGGGACCCCACCTGTGCACAAATTCGTGTACCAGGTCTCCAGTCTACTGGTAATAGCTTGTTCCGTAATTCCTCTCATTAAGATGATTACTATTACACTCCCTTTAATTGGAGGTCTAAAAAGGAAAAAAAGGAGTAGCAACAGTAGACTTACATATTTCTCTACTTAAAATATCCTGCCTAATTTGATTTTTAAATATTGGTCAATAAATGTCTACAACTGAATGCAGAATTTGTTTTTAAAATGAGTGCTAGGGTAAAGTTAAAATTAAAATATTAAAAATAAGGAGTTTAAAAATTTAAAGTTTTTTTACTTAGTGACTACAGTGATTTCACAGGCAATAGTTTACTATATAATTGGTATGTTGATCTGTCATGTTCTATCATTAAATGAGTGAGTACCCACCCATCCACCCCCTCCAGCCACTGGTCACTAGCAGAATTCTATTTTTACAGGTTATACTTGAAGGGATGGCTCTTTACTCATAATTTGATCATTTAATGACTCAGATAAATCTGACTATTGCATTTAATCACAGTGTCTAAGTAAAAAAAAAGATATGCTCATCTAATTGCTCTAAACTTCTTTCCAAGAATTCAATGATTTGAGAGGCAGGGACTGTTCCTTCATCTCACCTTCCAACAGAAGCCTGTGTCACTGTTCTTAAGTAGAGGGGACATTCCCAAAGGGTCTTTCTTCATCACATGCAACTCATGCCACCACCAACGTTTTTGTGATCTACCTACTGTGGGGCTGAAAAATGATGGAAACAAGCAAAAACTGTAGACAGGTAGTGAGGTTAAAGCCACCTGGAAATTCTGAGGAGACTGGATCAGAACCACTGCGAATGAGGCTGCTGTCTGGGACAGGCTAGGTGCTTGCTCGGGGTTCACTTCCTATGGTCCAAGACACAACTCTGGACAGAAGGTAAAGTAGAGCTTCACATAAATACAAAGGCAGGGATGGACTAGAAAGTTATTGTAGGTACCTTAAAATATAAACTGAGTCCCAGAGGCAGGAAAGTATCTACCCAGGACTAGCACATTTGAAACATGTGGGTCAAAACTTCAGTGACAGCAAAAGGATTTTTTGTGTATGTGTGTCTGAGATGAGACCATTTAAAAAGAATTCTGTGACTTCACTTAAATTTCTCCTTGAGCTTAAAACTAACTTAATTTTGATGCCAGAACTAAGTTTAAATAACCAATACATAAAGCAGAACCAGCTTTTTTTTTTTTTTTTTTTTCAAAACAGAGTCCCAAACCCAAAACAACTTAATAAGGGATGCAGGTAACAGAAAAGAGTCAAATAAAACAACAGAAGTTCGTGAATTTAAAGGAAGGATGCCCACTTCTCTCTCTCAAGAGGCGGATGGTCAGCTGAAAAATAAAAACACTGTATCAATAGAACACACCAACTAAAAAAAGATGCAGCCATCTCTGTTCATGCAATGCCAAATATTTAAGAAAAAAAAAAACCCGAACTCCAAAACAACCCATAAAATAAACAAAGGGAAGAAAAATGTTGCCCAGATTTCGTGGCATGATTTATGGTTGAGACGGTCCTAATAGGGTTGTTCAGAATGTCATTCATGGGGCAGAGGTATGGAGTTAACATGAGGTCAAGTTTGTGAACCCTGCAGGTGGGGCCGCCTCTGGTCAGGGCACATGCTGTCTCCTGTCCATGAATTCCTGGACAGCAACGTCAAGAACCTGACCGTTAGGCAAGAGGGTCCAGCACAGGGCCACCCTGGGTCTTGGCCCCGGTTCTGTTTCCCTCGATTTCCTTGTAAATAGTATAACTTTTTGGTAGTGATAAGTCACTTCAGTAACCACTATGGGTAGTGGCTTGTAAACAGACATTGACAAATACAAACAACAGTTGAAATATTCAACCCAGACTTTAAAAGGAGGCGATGGTGGAAATGAGGTAACTCTTCCCCAACACGTGTGAACAGACAGCTCCTGCTCTTCTAATGCTCTATGTCCATTAGGAGAGAGTAGGGCTTGTCAACAGGATGGTTACATAAAGAAGAAGCTACAGAAGAGAAAAAAGAAAGTTCAGATTCAAATGTGGTTCATCAATGCTTAAAAATCAGAGTGTTTCTATAACGAACTGGGAGAGGACAGCAGTGTCAGTTAAAGGGACGGCTTCCCCAAACAGGTGTGAGCACAGCAGCGCCGGCAGCAAACGCCAGGCATGAAGAGGTGCCTCCGCTGGGCCTGGGCAGCGGGCACCCCGGGACACTGGCCAGGACGCAAGGGCCTGGGAATGGGGGAGAAAGTGATCGAGACGGCATGTGAAGCACAGGACACCAGACGGAATCTTTGGCGAAATGGGTGCTGCCCACCGGACGAGGCAGGGAAGTTTGGGCCTCTTCCCTGTTTCTTTTCCCCCGTGTCATCAGCATGGGTGCACATGCATACCAAACAGGGACTAAAAGAACTCACAAACGGGCACACAATGTTTGGGTAAAAATATATTTCCCCCCACGTTGTGTGTTGGCACTAGTGATATATGCATAGATTACCTGGCCACACTCTCCTACCATAACAGACACCACATTACTGAGCACGTTTGCTAAGTGATTACCTTCATACTTGAAAAAATGATATGCTTCACATCAATACAATTATTTTAGTTTTTTTAAAAAAAGACAAGGCTAACATGCAGCTTACATAGATGACAATTTTGCATTAACACTGAAAGTAGATTACACAACAGTTTTAGAAAGACATTGGTTATTTTCAAATAGCAAAATGACAATGATCTACAACTACAGTTTAAGGCATATCAGCATATTTCAAAATTAAGAAATAGACAAAGTTCTAATGCTGTTCACAGCTTTTCAATTTATTAAAAAAATCCCCTTCATACCTACATACAATCTAGACTTTGTAGGTCATAATTTCCACTCAAGAGTCATACATACATATTCTGTTAATGGAACCAAGACTTCTGGAGGCTGAGACTTGACAGTTTCAAACACTTGCAAATGAAACAGCAAATGGTCTGAAAGGACAGCTTTGGTAGGACCACACAGAGACAGTATGACAGGGGTGGGAACAGCTGAGAAGCCTGATCAAACTGTATGTGAAACACATGGATATGTCAAGGAAGTGAGGAAAACACGCCTCTCTGTTTGAGGTGCACAGATGTGAAGAGTATTTTTATTGCTGGTGAGATTACAAAGCAGAGGAGGAAGGTAAGTAGCCTGTGCCCAGCTTTACGTTAACTGTCCCCGTTGGAGGTGCCCTCTCTGGATGGAATACTGACCGATTAATAAAGAGCCTAACCTGGAAAACAGCCTGACCTCCTAGTAAGTTCTCATAAATGTTTTCCCATCACACCCTACTGCATGCATAACTATGACAGTATCTCAAGGCCAGGAGAGGCACAAGGTTGGCCATTATGGTTGCACACGAGCTGTGGGGAGGGGCCAGCTGGAGCTGTCTGGCTTAAAAAAAAAAGAGGTGATCACTGCCAGCAGTTAGCACGAGGGCCAGGCCATTCAAGCAAGATCACAAGAAATTAAACAGCTGTAGAGGCAGCCTCGCATAAGCAATATTTCCTCTTATTTTCTCCAGCGAAAGGTGTTTCTCATTCTCACTGTATTTACATAGAACCAAGGGCCCTCGTAATACCTGCGGACACCCACAGAGCTGTGTGGTGGCGGACTAGTAATTTCTGACTTCCATATTGGTATCAAAGAAAAATGGAATTTATGTGTTTCTCATGAAAAAAGATATAAAATGGGCCATTTTAAATATAGTTAGCTTTTATTTTTAAACCAAAAGCTTCTCAAACCATTACCTCCCTTTCCCCCTCCAAAAAGGAAAAAAAAAAATCCACCTATCCCATATGTTTCTCTAACTTTAAAGTCAGAAAAATCTCAAAGGTTTCTTACTACTGTACTTACATGCAAAGGCGAAAGCACATCCAATTAGATTGGAGGGTATCATTTACTCCGTGCAGAGCCAAGGACTACTGTGAAAAAAGGCACAGACACAGAAAGAAGGGCAGCAATAACAAACTAAACGGGGCCAGGGAGAGGGGAGGAACAAGTTCAGAAGCAATGCATTTTTAAAAAGCTTCTATAGATTACCTATTTCTTTTGGCTTTTTATTCTCTGACTCTCCATATGATTTATCTTACTGTGAAAATTTAATGGGAAAAAAATCAATCAATCATCTTGGAATTAAAGTCAGCTGGATGCCTTTCACGGCTGGGCTTGCTTTAAAGAGGGTTTAGTGATGCTCTAAAAATAATTTTAAAGTGATGCATTTTGAGAATTTGGAAGTGTATTTTCTGTTACAAAGCACAAAATTGCTCACACAAGCAGCGGTTGAGACAAGCATACCACACAAGGATTCAAGCTTTTGTCTGGTGCAAGCAAATGAGCAAATTCAGCCCGTGGTTAGAATCAGCAAGCCATCCAATAGCCGCTGCTCCACAGCCAGCATCACACTAGAATCGTAAAAAATAAAATAAAATAAAAAGGACAAAAACAAAAACTTTGGACCAGCTACTCTGAAACCTGCCTCTATACCACTAATACTACTCCTAGTTTGCAGTTTCTGTCCCAGATTCGTTAATGCTTCAATGAAACCGATTTCTTAACTTGGCCTAATTAAGCCAAATCAGTTCATGGAAGACCATTCCTTTCCCCTAAGAGTATGGTTGAGGACCAAGAGAAGTGAAAAATAATCTTTACTGGAATCATCTATAGACTTAAAAATGTGTGTGTGTGTTTGTCAGGGGAGGTGCAGTGTGTTCTACGCTATTTATGTAGGACTAGTAAGTCCAGAAGGAAAATGCAGGAAATACAAAAGCATCGGGTTCATGTAAGAACAGGAGACTATAGTGTTAGAGGGAAAGCTGGTAGGATCTTGTTATTAGAAGGGGAAAAATCAAGATGAAAGGATAAGCCTTAGAAAGAAACAGTATGGAAAAAAGATTACATATGCTCATTTCCATATAACAATGTGGGGTAGCCTATGTCATGGCATATGGGTTGTCCTAACCTTCACTGATTGGTATAAAGAGAGAGGTGAGCTAGTTGTGAAGGGAAAGGTGAGGGAAATTCCTTCAAGACAACAGGATTTGAAAGACCAGCTGTCATATTTTTTCTCCCCTTTATTGCCAAATAGCAAAAGGACCCTATGCAAGGAAGTTGGAGGTGAAGCTGAATTTCACTTTCTTGGACTTGTGGATTTGTGTTCTGATTCTTCCCATTTCTACCTGAAATTAAGTCACCCTCAAATTTGTGCTGCAGATACACAATTTACAACGCATTTTTTATGTGAAGGATTTCTGAAACTTTTCTTCTCATGATTATTGAAAAAGATATTGGAAGTACCGAATGCCTGGCATCAGGCATTAGGTCTTCCTGTCAGCCCACTGAGAGCGGATTTCGGTGTTTGTGGAAGATTGCTTATTCTATCACCCTTAGTAGCTTCTTCTAAGCAATGTTGCTTTATCCGACTTTTGAGATTGCTGAGTATGAAACTATGATTATGTTCACTTTTATCAGCATAACCTTGATCTGCTTACAGTTTAACTTGGCCTGAATTTGAGAGATAGGGGTTCAGACACATTTTTAAAGCCATAAGCAGAGACAGTCAGTCTGAACAGACCCACAACCCAGACCAAATAATGTTATTATAATAATGAGCAATCCTTGCAAGTTTAAAAGCCATATACAGCTTACCCACCGGCCTGCCCACATGCAAAGCTATCTTGGGTTTGGGGTGGGTGTGGAATAGAGACAGAGAGTGAATTCAGGGTTTTGCCATCATGAATAATTAAGAACAGTAAGTTGTCATGGATATTCAGGTTTATGGTTCAGCTGCTGAGGCGGTGAGTTTTCCTGTCAGACGAACGTGTAGCAATTTACCCTCATCCCTCTGTCCAAAGCAACATACAAGTAGCAGGCATGCTTCCTGCCGCCACTCAGAACAGGCAGGAAAGGCAACTCATTTACTTCCACAGGCCAAGTCCAGCTGCACAGAGCTTTTGCTGTCATTCCCTTGTTCTATCACTTTCCAGCACCCAACAACATTCAGCAAAATGAGTTAAGAGTTATTGGTATCTGGGGAGAGGGGGGAAAAAAAAAAAGACACAGATGGCAGCGATACAATATTACTGCAAAAGCAGGTGAATGCGGGACCATCCTTGGCTTGCCAGGCTTTATGTGAAGCTTGCACTGCAAGTTAAAAAACAAAACAAAAAAGTTAGAAATAATAACAAAAAAAGAAAGGGAAATTAGGAGCGCCAGCACCAGCATTCGGTGATGGTGAATGCTCATGCAATGATTATGGAATTGACAGAAATTGAAACCAAAAATCTGAGTAAGCTACTCTACATGACAAGCAAAAGCAACGTTTTAATACTGAATTAAAGAACACGTGGTTAGTTTCCATTTGCATGTAATTTAGAATTCACAGGTGGCTCTGTGAAACCGCTACATGTTCTAATGGAAGGATTTACTATTTGATTTTCATTTCATCCAATAACACAAAACCATTATCGAAGTATTGTGTTCGATTTGGGTGTCACATTTGTACTAAATGGAGTTGCGTCTTCCCTTTCTGAGCTCCTGGAGTAAGAGAATAAATCTGCTACAAATGGCTTGGAATAATTAACTTGGGGCCTGCAATACAGCGGATGGAGAACATGCTGTTCATCCACTTGGGAAGGAAATGAAAAAGGCCAGTCATGTGGTTCCAGCTACAGCGATGCCCAGAGCATTCCCCTCCTTTAGGTTCAGGCAGTGCCCAGTCCCAATCCACTTGTCTAACCGTAGGCAAGTCCAAATCATGCAACTTCATTCCTTACCAAGAATCAATAAACATAAATAAATAAAAAGTGAGTGGATGATTGTATAAACTATAGTTATCAGATGCCAGCCAGGTAGAGTTTTAAAATGATGAATTTTAAAACTTTCTTTCGGGATGAATGTATCGTAGCCAGCAAATGGCTGCTGGTGGTTGTGCAAACTTCTCAGAAAGGATGAACACTGTCCACTGAACAACTTACCGTCGGGCAGTCCCACCACCGGGGTGTAGCCGCAAGCCAGGAAAGTGACTTGGTGGCCAGAGATGGCAGGAGGAGGGGTCCAGCTAATGGCAGTGCCAGGGTTAGTTCTACTTTGTCTGTAATCTTAGGAAATGTTATGTGATCTCATGCCACTACAGGTCAAGGAGAAGGATAAAGCCTTACCTACGTTAGAAAGGGAGCATGTCATTAAAATAGAAAAAACAGAATTGAGAACTATTAGAAACACTGAGTCAGGCTCTGAGGCGGGAACACAGCAGGTGAATAAATAAGCATCTCCTTGTTGTCTCTCCCTAGAACAAGGCCAGCTCCTAGTGGCTGCACAGTGGCTCCAGCATCTCCCGCGGCTGCATGTGCCGGAGAGTCTTCCATTCACTTCAGTGCTGCTCGGGAACCCTGGCTACTGTCCTTCTGCGGTCCTCTCTCCCCAGAACTCTCCACTGGCGGTCAGAGGAGTGGTGCTCCTTTGGTTTTTGTTTGATTTAATTTTACACTTCAGGACTCCAACGGGCATGGATTTCACTGCTCAAATCGTCAAGTGTGGAAAAGGGCGGGAACCTAGACGTTACTGAAAAATACGTGCCATTGGCGGGCACAAAACCTGGTGACTACTGCGCACCAAACGAAGCCTAACTCCACGAATAATAAACGAGAATCTATAAATAAGGTTAAAGTAGAACTCACACACACTTCACACGACTTGAGAGCATTAGACATCGCTGAGGCCCAAGGATGGGAAGAAAATCGCCTGACATGCTCAACAGGGCAAGGAAAACCTCCCTATGCTGGGGAGTCTGTTATTAGAGAGATTTCTTTTTTTAAATGGAGGCACAATACCGATCAGCTCTTGGAATTTTTATTGCTTAAAGGCACATCCAGTATATGTGAAATATCCTTAAAACACTGCTGGTCTTTTATAAACATTTTTAGTTCTAAAATATATACCTTTACATACATTAGTGCTTCAGGGTAAGAAAGACTTAACTTTGGGTTTCCTAAGCTGTGAGTCAGCAGCTTTTTCTGTCTCATTCATGCCTATAGTTGTAGACAGACAGACAGACAGACACACACATACACGCACACACACACCTATATCTATTTCTGTCTTGGGTGAGCTTGGATCCACAAAGGTCTGATGTCAAATGGCTTTCCGTTTGTCTTCACTGCAACAGCTGCTGTACTGGCTCTGCACGGGGAATGTCACCGCCAGGGGCCGAGGCTCTGCTGGTGTGTGTAGCTACAAAGTGCTTTCCTAAACTAGATTATGATCGAGGCAATCGTTAGCCGGAACTCACCTAGCATAACTAAGTTTTTGGCCCTTGGAGTCCTTTCATCACTTGGGTCTGTACCAACACCATTAAAGCCACACTGACCTCTTCCACACTGACGCATCTCTATTGCTTAGGAAACGTGCCTGCCCTCGGCCTCCTGACACACTCTCTGCTGCCTCCGAGCTGGTCGTCTGCAGAGATCAATGTAAAACTCTCTCCGTGTGTCACACAGCAGCGCGTTTGATGTCTACCATGGGCTTCGTGACACGATTCCGCACGGGGAGTCTGTTCACCAAGACACAGTGACCAGTCCCTCTGGCAGGTCTCAATTCCTGCGCAGACTCAATCCTATCTTCTATATTAAAAAAAAAGGAACTCTGCCTGCTCGAGTGCCACCATTTTTATGGTTTACGTGCCAGCTTTTCCCCTAGAATGTTAGTGTCTCAGGATGGAGAGCAAGAATCCCAAGCACATTCCGAGTTGTCCTCTTGCTGCCCTGAGAGCACTGCCCACCACCAAGCAGGGCAGCGTCCCCGGGTGGCCATCCAGCCACACACAGCTTTTCCAGGCATCTCACTGACCCCGAGCCTCCTGTCAAACCAGCAGCCCATGCCTTAAACAGCACTGTCTAGTCTTTAAGGGATTTGACATGCGCTTCAAATCACCAGAGAATGACAAGGAAGGCCCAGAGCTGCAGTGGATTCGGCAGGTGCCACCTGGAGCATCACAGGAAGTGACCGACACGCGAGCAGGCTCTGACCCTTTCGCTCATTAAACCAAAGCCATGTTTAAAAGTGTTGTTTTGTGCGTGGGTACAGGCGTGTCTTAAGGGTTGTTGCGGGTGGCCTTCACTGGATGGGATTGTGACCCCATTTTCGCAATAAAACAACGAATCATCTTGCTGAATTTAGAGGAAAACGAGTGGCCACGAGCAGTTCTCCCAAATCTGTCATTTGAGGGTCAATGACTGGCTTATCAAGTCTAACAATGTAGATTAGAAAAGTAACTGTAACAATAGCAACGTTAAGATGCTCTGTATCGGGAGTCATGAGGACCGTCTCCAAAGGGCCGTGAGAGGAGTAAACCGTCTTCCCCAAAGTCCTAATGTTGGTGCAGAAGACGAGACTGGAGACCAAAGTGAGCCCAGTCCTGACTGCTGGATCCTGCGGTCAAGCCTCATAAAGTAATGTGTGCCCTTCAGAAATACGTTAAGAACCTGCATCTTCCTCCCTGCATTGTGGAGAAACACTTGCTGGGATCTTCCTGGGAACAGACCAGTTTCCAGTCTGGAAATGGGAAAAGTGGAGACATGCAAGAGGAACAAACTGTTAGAGGCCCCAGCACCGGGGGGGACACCTGCTTACTTTTTCTTATCCTTGTCTTTCTTGGTCTGCTGGGCCCCAGACTGCTGGGCCTGGGTCTGCAGCAACTGGGCAGCCGCCTTCTTCTTCTGGAAGTTGTTCACCTCCTCCTCCAGCTCCTTCTTCTTGTCTTCCACTTTCTTCTTCTCTTCCTGGTGTGTCCGCTTCAGGAGGTCAAACTTCTCGTGCAGCTGGAGAGGACAGGACAGGCTCGGTGAGGGGAGTAGCAAGCGGACCGGTGTGAGGTTACTCGGACCTGCTCAGAACAAGGCCTGCGCCACGCTGCTGTCTGTGCTCTAGTTACAGAAGCGCAGCAGTGGCTGGTGCGCCAGGAAGAGCCAGGCGGAGACGGGAAAGCACCCCGTGGAGCCCTGTTCTCCTTCGACACGTGGGCCCTGTGGAGGTAAAGGGGACCCTTGCACACTTCTATATAATAAAAGCCTAGCCCTGACCGGTTTGGCTCAGTGGACAGAGTGTCAGCCTGCAGACTGAAGGGTCCCAGGTTCGATTCCGGCCAAGGGCATGTACCTTGGTTGCGGGCACATCCCCAGTAGGGGGCGCGCAGGAGGCAGCTGGTTGAGGTTTCTTTCTCATCTATGTTTCTAGCTCTCTCCCTTCCTCTCTGTAAAAAAAAATCAATAAAAAATATTTTAAAAAATTAATAGAAGCCTAAGCGACTGTTATGACAGTATGACCAAAACGACCGGTCACTATGATGTGCACTGACCACCAGGGGGCAGATGCTCAATGGCTCAATGTGTCAGCGCGCTCCCACAGACGAGCACCGCTCAGCCACAAGCCGGGCTCATGGCTGGCGAGCGCAGTGGCAATGGTGGGAGCCTCTCCACCTCCATGGCAGCACTGAGGAGAAGCGAGCAGGTGGGCAATAAGGAGCAAGGGGTCCTGGACTGCAAGAGGCCGCAGGCCAGGCTGAGGGACACCCTCCCTCCCCCAGTGCACGCATGTCATGCACTGGGCTTCTAGTTTTCTGATAATAAAATACATATTCATTGTAAAAAGCATAAAGAAGAAAAACCTTCCATGCTCCTAATAAGAAACTCACCTTCATGGTAAGAGTAGTTCTTAATCTCTAAGTGCCAGTTGTCTTTTTAAAAAGTATATTTTTATTGATTTCAGAGGAAAAGAGAGGGAGACAGATAGAAATATCAATCATGAGAGAGAATCATTGATTGGCTGCCTCCTGCACACCCGCCCCTGGGGATCAAGCCCACAACCCAGGCATGTGTCCTTGGCTGAAATCAAACCTGGGACCCTCCAGTCCACAGGCTGACACTCTATCCACTGAGCCAAACCAGCTAGGGCTCTAAGATTCAGTTGTCTTTATCAGGATCAATTAAAAGGGGATGGTGAGGAAATTAATTAAACAGTTTTATTTGTAAATGTATTGCACTATCGGTCAAGCACTTGAGATGCTCATGACCTATAATTGGGGGGAAACATATTTCTGTGTCTCTCTCAATAGGATGAGTGTCCTCTCTCTCTCACTGAGATGAGTGTTACAGCAGAAATCCATGGGAACCTCTAGGAAGCAGTTAATTTGGTCTGGTCATGGGGAATGAGACAAGTCAAAGGGATGTTGGAGCAGAGCGTGCATGCCCACAAAGAGGGAAGTGTGAGCAGAGGTACGGTGGCAAGTGGGCCACAGGACTTACCTTCTGGGGATATGATTCTGGGAACGAATGGGGCAAAGTGAGTAAACTCAGTGCTTAACAAGTATTGTCCTCCCCCACTCATTTCCCTCCTGTCCCCCATTTAGAAAACAGATCGAGTGAACCATCTAAAGAGCCAATAGGATACCGAAAGGTATGTCACAAAATTGCTACTTTTAAAGCTGTACTACCAATCATAACAGAGCAGGGAGGAGTCTTATTTTTATTTTAAACCCCATGCCTGGAGTTTGACATACTTGGTATACAGAGGCCATCACCTATCAGTGCCGAAGGGCCATCCACTGTTTAGCTAACTGAACTGGCTGATAGACTAAGAAAATAATAATAACCACAGAATCTGAAATATCATATTTCAAGACGTGTATACTGAGGAAATACAGAAAATGGGACCAGGTCTGGAGACCTAAGATCGAGTTTTAGTTTCAGCTTTGCTATCAACTAGGTATATGACTGCATAAATTGCTTAACCTTTATAACCGTTTTATCATCTGTAAAATGGGGATGAGAATATCTGACCTGTTTTTCTCGCTAGGATAGTATGCCATGCAAATGATAACATGTTTGTAGAAGGTACTTAGAACAGCATAAAGTCCATAAAATGTGAAGTATTAATAAAATACCGTGCTTATTTCTCTCCCTTGAAAAAGGACAGGTAGATGGCTTACCTCTTTTTCTGCCTCTTTAAGTTCAGCTTCTTTCTCCTTCACTCTCATAACAAACATTTGTCTCATTTCTTCTTCTTTCTTCTGAAGTTCTCCCAGAAATTCATTCCTTTTTGCTTCATATGTCTCCTGAAGACTATTCAAAAGTCACAAACAAGGACAATGTCATAAAGTTGCATAACAAACTTCAGTTCATAGAAATTCTACCCACCGTCTTCCAAAAATTAGATAAGGTTGCCACGGACCATCTCCTTTTTACTTTTGCGGTGATCAGAAAGACAAGTGCATTAAGAACAAGGACGAGTCCATGAGCACCGCAGCACTAACAGGCTGTCTCCTGCTGGCCAAGTCTTATCCCACATATTCGTACACAGAAAGCCTGGGCTGGGCTGGCTGGCATCTTCCAGATCAGCACACCAGGTAGACCCAAGATATCATTAAGACTTTTAGGAGAGAGAGGCGGTGTGTGTAGGGAGAGAAATGCATGGGTACTAGGGCCAGACAGATCAAGGCTTGAATTCTGGCCACAGCGAGGTACTGAGTAATCTAGATAAGGGCACAGCCTCTAAGCCTCAATGTATAAGATGTGGGTGGATATAGCAGGACTTACCTTCCGGGGATATGATTCTGGGAATGAATGGGGGCAAAGTGAGTAAACTCAGTGCTTAACAAGTATTGTCCTCCCCCACTCATTTCCCTCCTGTCCCCCTTTTAGAAAACAGATCGAGTGAACCATCTGAAGAGCCAATAGGATACCGAAAGGTATGTCACAAAATTGCTACTTTTAAAGCTGAATTACCAATCATAACAGAGCAGGGAGGAGACTTATTTTTATTTTAAACCCCATCCTCCCCCTGTCTACAGAACCTAGAGCCCAATATTTTAAATCAAATGCCATGCCTCAGCTTGATTTCTAAGTCAGAACAAATATATTTATGGAAATATTACCTTTGGTAACACAGCTTAAGAAATCCCACACCCACACCCATACAAACAGAGCAGCATTTGCTGGCATTTTATAAGGTGCTATTGCTATTCTCCCTTGTAGTTTCCTGGAAACGAGTTGTCACATGGGGATGCAGGATTATCCACCTTAACCTGTGGGCCAAATTCATCCAACGTGCTGATTCCAAACTGGCTAGCACCCATGGGTGATCTCAGGTACCATGCAGAGCACCCCAGCATGCACACCTGTCCTGTAGAAGGAGCAAAGGGACAGCCAGGTGGTGGGAGTATGCACCCATGTACATATACAAAGGACTAAACAATTAGAAAATGTCTTAATTGGGATTGTTTCTACTTCTACAATACACGCTTTTATTGGCTGATTAAAAGTAAGTTCTCCTGCCCTCAAGAGGATCAACACTCCCTGTTGATGAGCAATCCTGTGTTTGAGTCTCCAGAGGTATAGTTAGCTTTCACATTCTTATGAGACTAACTCAAACCTGGCCAATGCTAACGTTGGATAATATTAACAGTGATCACTGGACTTAAAATTTTAAGCCATAGAGACATAGAAATGTGTTGATAACAGAACAACAAAGTAATGCATGAATTTGATTTTGTTCATTTCCAATAAACTTCATCACCATTATTTGGATCAGAACTGCCAAAGGAAAAAAATTTGGGGGGAAACTCAGCTTTTGATGATTTCAGGATAGTGAATACAAGTCCCTCTTCTTTCTCACAAGCAATGGGACACAGTTTATAGAAACGCTACAAAGAAGTACTCCCCAGCCCAGCCAGCGTGGCTCAGTGGTTGGGCGTTGACCCATGAACAAGAAGGTCACAGTTGAATTCTCAGTCAGAGCACACACCCTGGTTATGGGCTCGATCCCCAGTAGGGGGCATGCAGGAGGCAACCAATCAATGATTCTCTCTCATCATTGACGTTTCTCTCTCCCTATGCCTTCCTCTCTGAAATCAATAAAAATCTATTTAAAAAAGAAGCAATACCCAAAGTGTTCCAGCGATCACTAGTTCAAGAGATCTCAAACAGAGGGGTTCCCAAATCAAAAGAGTAAAGGGAAATGCTATGTGTGACCTTCCTTTAGGAGGGTCACAGTGCGCAGTGGCTCCCAACCCCATGCACCTCAGCACTGCTTGCTTGAGTTTCGCTAGACTTTTCTGAACAGTTTCCTAACTCCACCCCCAGAGATGCTGACTCGAGGTGCCAGGCTAAGAAGGCAAAATAACCTGTAGTTTTTCAATGCTCCCCAAGTTATTTGATGTAACCAGTTTGCCATCCACTGCTTATCTTCAAGGCTCTGAAAAGTCCTCCAGTATAAAACAAAAAGAAACATGCTTAAGTTTATTTGAGTTCCCTCTGCCCCAAACACCAGCCAGAAGTGGGGAAGGGGACCATGGCATGAAGCTCAGGTTGGGCTACTACCTGGCCCATTATACAATAAGTCCTTTCACTAAGACTCTCTCCTGATCTAGCCCCACTCCTTGCTTTGCCAATGAGAAAACAGGCCCAGAGAGTTTGAGGAATTGAGTGGTAGCAGGGCCAGGACTTGAACCCAGACTACTGACTCTGCCCCAACTCATCAGCACTGCCTAGATCTGAATGAAGGAGAGGGCCAAATGAGTTAGATTTTAGTGAATAGTTTTGTTCCATCTCTATTCATAAAAACAAACAAACAAAGCAACAATACAAAAACCATTTCATCCAGTTTAAAACCCACAGAGCAGGCCTGATTTGGTAGGGACTATGTTTTGGTCAATGCAATTCAAGGCTTAGTGAAACTTTTCACAGAAAGGCATTCTCTACCTTGACTCAGAAAGTGGCATGTGGTTGAAGACGACCAGTTTTACAAGCCCCCAGGATGGGACTAAATGATGCACACGGGTCAGAGGTTAACTTCTTGGTTAGAAGCCTTTGGTTGGGTCTCCATTTGTTCTTATCAATGTCCTCACACACCTCACAGCACCACAGTAGCACTGTACCAGGAGACCAGCCAGACTTTACCAAACTATCTCTATAGCAAATCCCAAAACCCCTACCGCCGCAGGGCAGCTCAGATCTGGGGGCACAGAGCCTGCCATCCTCACACGGGCTGCCTCAGGCACGATGGCCTACCAGCTTCCAGGTATCAGAGTATGAGTTATAGTGGCCACAAAAGAGGAGGAAGATAGTCTTTTCTGAGGACCTGTGCCACACACTCTATCCTCCCCTGTCAGCAGACACACCGAGCCCAGAAACACTGCACATCTACAGGAAGATAGAGCGAGGGCTCAGTTTATTTATTTATTTTTTAAAAATATATTTTATTGATTTTTTACAGAGAGGAAGAGAGAAGGAGAGAGATAGAGAGTTAGAAATATCGATTCAGCTGCTTCCTGCACACCTCCTACTGGTGATGTGCCCACAACCAACCTGGGACTTTTCAGTCCGCAGGCCGATGCTCTACCCACTGAGCCAAACCGGTCAGGGCACGAGGGCTCAGTTTAGACAGAGCAATCCTTTCCTGCGAGCCTCGAGTGGCAGCCCCCACTTCCACTGACACTTCACCAGGCCTGGCACCCTCCCTGGGAGGCCCCTTCCCACACGTGGCTCTGAAGAGGTATGGGCCTTTGCTAAGCCACTAATTATGCATTAATTTCCATATTTTCCCCTTCACATTTTGGCTCTTCATCTCAATCCATCAAAGACGTGGACTGTAAGCAATTTTCTGTAAGTTATTCCCTTTCCTACTCATTTGTTGTCAGAATTGCATCAAACCACTGGAAGCTAATAGAACACTTCTGAACGAGCAAGCCTTGGGAAGTCAAACGATTTGGCAAAAATGAATAAGGCAAATTGTAGGGCACAGCTGTGCCTTTGTAAATGCCTGGGCCAGGCTCTGCGCCTCTGTGAGTGTTAAGGGGTTCAAACCCGCCCCCTCCCGCCCCCATCACTTCCTACTTGTAGGACCTCGGCTGGCTGTTTATACTTCAGTGCCTTAATTTCCTCCTCTGTAAAACGAGGATGATGACAATGGCATCAAGGACACGGATGGTAGACAATCCAGACAGAGTGGTTGCCACAGTGCGTGGCAATATGAGATTACCCGCCCTCCCAGGTGCTTTCCTCTGATAGTTCAACCCAACAAGCACTTCTGCGACTCACAACACTCCACCTTCCCACTGTCCTGGAACACCTCTACCAGGTAGCCGCATACCTGAAGGGCTTGCTGTCAGGGTCAGTGTCCTTGAACCCCATCTCCTCGAGCTTGCAACGCCGATACAACTCGTAGTGGCGGGTGTGAGTCTGTTCTCGCAGGTCTTCCATGTTCACACGGATCAGCATCTCCCGCAGTTTCACAAAATCACAATGGTTTTCATTTTCCACTGCAAGAGATGGGGGAGGGGAAGCGGAAGGCGGGGCTGCTGTCACCCACTGAAAATCAGGGGAGATCTTCCAAGATATTGTCACCACTGCTCAAGAAATCTCTCAAAGCCACCGGAAGATCCCCTACTGGATCCACCTCACTTTCCCAATGAAGGCAATGTTTCGGACTTTGACCAGAATATTGACAACAGGAGTGACTGCCGAGTGCCTGCCCAGTAAAGGGCACTGTGGGAGGAGACATACAAATACTGTCTTTACTCTTCATAATGACTCCTGGCTTTGTAGACACAGAAGCATGGATTAGCTCACACAGAGGAAGCAGAATCTATGTTCAAACACCATGACGTCTAGCGTCAAAGACAAGCCTAGCCTGGCAGGTGTGACTCAGTGGTTGAGCATCCACATATGAACCAGGTCATGGTTAGATTGCCTGGGTTATGGGCTCGATTCCCAGCAGAGGGTGCGCAGGAGGCAACAGATCTATGGTTCTCTATCATCGCTGACATTTCTATTTCTCTTTCCCTTCTCTGAAATCAATAAAAATCTATATATATAAAAGCCTAAGTGACTGAACAACTGGTCACTATGACATGTACTGACCACCAGGAGGTAAACACAGGAGCTGCCCCCTGGTGGTCAGTGTGCTCCCACAGCCAACCTCCCGTGGTCCCTTCTCCCAGCGGGCTGGCTGGCCCCAAATGGGACTAGGCGATACAGCCCCGATTGCCCACCAGGCCAAGGGACCCCACCTGTGCATGAATTCGTGCACTGGGCCTCTAGTATATAATAAAAGAAAAAGGCAAGCCTATTTCTTCATGCTGTCTGAAGCGGCACAAATATTTTTTAATATACCACCTCCTTTACCAACAACACTATGAAGAAAATTTTTTTGTGGTCGAGAAATTGGTAAGACTCATAAAAACTTTAATATTCCTAGAATCTCAAAGGCATTGTTTCTTCTCACAGACTTGTTGCCTTTATTCTGAACAAAGGAAATAGAGGACTCACAGATCTCAAACCAATGAAGGACCTTTCTGGAGCCATCATGCTAATCTACAGTGTTGGATGCTCTGCTCAGAACACCCAGCAAGGGCAGGTGACAGAGGCTTTGCCCATCAAGGCGGCGTTTAGGGAGCTTCTTCAGGTTAGAGACTGTGGTCATGTCTCCCAGCATTAAATATAGGTCAGACATTCTCTTAATGCTCGGATATTTACTGAGATTATGTTTATTGTTTTTCAAAATAAATTTTATTGATTTCAGAGAAGGGGAGGGAGAGAGAGATAGAAACATCAATGATGAGAGAGAATCATTGATCAGCCACCTCCTCCATGTCCCTCACGGGGGATCAAGCCTGCAACCCGGGGATGTGCTCTGACAGGGACTCGAATCATGACCTCCGGGTTCACAGGTCGACGCTCAACCACTGAGCCATGGCGGCTGAGCCTGAAATAACATTTAATTGGAGGACAATGTTCCTAGAGATGAACAAGTATGGAGAGGTAAGTCTTCTCTTGTTTGCAAGAAACTCTTTGCAGCTTTCTTATGCTTTACTGATGAAAATGGTTCAGACTCCTAGGGAAGAACTCTCCTATCAGCAATTCATACTGAATTTCCCACAAGCCGTTTTCTTAGGGGCTACCTCATTGGCGCTAGGGCTTTGCAGCCACTTCTCTCCACTGTCACCATTGTCCTACCTGGCTACTGTTTCTTTCTCACCTCTACGACTGCCAGGTGTACAACCCTGCCACTCCCTTCCACCTGCCCACGACGAAGGAGCTCCTCAGACACGGCGGGGAGGGAGAAACGTGGCCAGTCACCACAGGGGTTGAACATGAAGAATCCTTTCCCTGCCACACACATACCCTGCACCACACCCCACGGGTACTGCCTGGCCTTGGCCATCTTGTTGCCGATCTTCACCTCTTCAGTGCTGCCGACCACGGCAAATGGCAGGTGGACCTGCCAACAACACAAGGATGGAGAGAACAATGAGCACTCACTGGACGCTGTCAACAGGTTCTTGGAAACTGCAACTCTAGGTGAAACGACCATAAAATGAGAGCACTCTACTCGAGTTTAACGGACATCAACAAGAGTGAAGTTCCTATGGCATATTTCTGGTCACAAAAACATCACCGAAATTACAAAGACCCAAATACTTGTACACATGGAAATGCATGTGAGCTACACATACAGTGAAGGAAGATTAGTAAAAACAAGTAAGATCATTATTTCCCAACCTGCCGATTCCAGTTCACAGCCGAGGGTGGCCAGGGCCTTTCCCGGAAGCTCAGAGCACCAGGGGGGACCCTCCCCACAGGGTGTACCTGCACCCACACTCGGACCAAGACAATTAGATACACACGGTTCACCCAACATGCACATTTCTGGGATGTGGGGGAAACCGGAGTATCCAGAGAAAACCCACGCAGATGTGGGAGAACGAGACAACTCCACACAGTGGGCCTGGTCAGGAGACACTTTTTCCTTCGCTCATCAAAGTTCTAACGAAACGACGGTGAACGAAGTGCTGCTATTCAAGGACCTGCTGCAGTTATCCTCCCCAGCTCTGGTGAAGGCTGGTTTTCCACCTGCCTCTATACTCTCCCCACTGCTTCAGGTAAGGTGACCAGATTTTAACATTGGTAAAGTGGACACCATTGACCGGGGGGGGGGGGG
>PVJC01003898.1:0-28747 GCA_004026665.1 Murina feae | reverse complement strand
TACAATTTACAAATATAATAAATAAAAAAGTTATGTATAGTATTATTTTATTCTTTGGCATATTTCTCATTTGAGTGAATTTTTTTAGTAGATTGCTGTCATTGTTTAAAAGGTCATGAAATTTTTCACAAGAATTAGTTAAATTATATTTCACACATAAAATGGCTTTCAAAGTCTCAACACTTAATTGTGATTTTTCTGATATCCACACTTCATTTACCATAGAAAAAACGCGTTCAATCACAGCATTAGTTCCTGGTAAGGACAGCGCGTTATTATTTTAATAATTTTAATCCTATATTTCTTTCTAAATAATAACAATACTAACTTGTATTATTTTTCCTCTGAATTTGCTGTAACGTAAGTCGTGTCACTTTCAAGGCTGGCGCTAGACTTTTTGCCGCCACTATAAAAAATAAATAATACGAGTATTGTCTGCTAAATTCAAGAAAATTTATGTATTTATGAAATAAATAAATAAATTACTTACCTAAATTATCTGACTTGCTGATTTGTAATGACATCACTTGTTTAACTAGCTTACTAGCACACAGTACGATGTGTATCGTCTGAGAGACAGTTACAAAATGTTTTCGTCATTGCCAACCCCCAAAAATGCCATTGTTCATTAAGTCCAAACAATGGTGGTTGAATTCTAACAACTGATCAACAATGCAAACTTCAATAAGCAGTTCCCGATAATCAATTCTCAACAATTATTTGTTATTATTAAAGTTTAACATTATAAAATTAATAAAAATAATATAAAACTCATATCCTGGCTAACTAGCCACATGGCCGCCGAAAACCGTATATTCCCTTCCCGTTCTCCCGCCATTCCCTAGCTTGTCGTGCATTCTTTCCAAAAATCGGGACTTTTTTTAAAACGCCGCGGGACTTGGGACAAATTGTTAAAAATCGGGACTGTCCTGCCAAAAGCGGGACGTCTGGTCACCTTAGCTTCAGGCCTCTGCTCAATGGCAGGAGAAGCCGGGAGGGTAGAAGAGGGAAGCGCTGCAGCTGTGTGTGTTCCACACCCATTCTGAATATTTGCCCTGAGCTAGATCCATGGGGAAACTCTATGTGTCTCTGCAACTACACAATAAGCTTTAGACACTAGCTGTCCAATACAGTAGCTGCTAAATCCATGGCCCTTGGACATTTGAAATGGGGCTCGTGGAATCAAGAAACGGAATTCCACTTTGCTGCAAACTCAAATCTTCTAAAAAGAGAAGAACCGCTTTTGTCACTGTGGATGCAAGTGTTAAAGAAAACTGATCTTTTGGGTATTTATTTTATATTTAAAAAACTTTTCAGTATGTTAGGAGTCACTAGGTGCACATCCAAGTTGGAATGCTTTATGAATGTAACATACACAATGGATTTCAGACTTACTTTGAAAATAACTTCATTAATAATCTTTATGTTTATAACATGTTGCAATGACAGTATGTTGGGTATATTGGGTTAAATAAGTTATAAAATTAATTTCATGTTTCTTTTCACTTTTTTAATGCGGCTACTTGAAAGTGTTACATTACTCATGGGACTCATATTTCTGTTCCACAGCACTGCTTCAGGTAGCTGACTACTGCACAAAATTCAAGCCAGAAACACACCGTAGCCCGAAGGACTGGCCCAGGCCTTGCACCTGGACTTATCTCAAGTGGCTGGTGGTCAAGACAACCGACTGCTCCACATGGTTTATTTGGAAGCTATGGCTGTGGGGTGGGGGGTGGGGGGAAGGACACAGAAATTCTCTCTTTTCTATTAGCATAGAAGAATAAGAACATTTGAAATGGCTGCCCTGACAATTACGATGTAGGGTTCCCTGATCCAGGGTCCTCCCACTGCAGATAAGTCGAGCAAGGAGGAGCGAGTTAAAGCCAAGTCCTCTCCCACAAAGAAGCTGGCATAACCCTCCACCCAGGCTGCCCAAATGGTGTTTGCTTTCTGCAGCTCAAGATAGTTATACTCCCCCGTCCCTCTCACCCTGCACGGGAAGGAGGAAAGCACGTCTCTTGGTCTCTTTCTCAGACTCCAAGTCTGGAACTCAAATGTGCTTCCCAACACTCAGGATCAACAGGACCCTTCTGGCCACACTTTGGTGTTAACGACCAAGGAAAATGCTTCTTCCACTCAAGCGCAGTGACCAGGCGCCTGCCAAGGGAGCCGCTTCCACATTTCACACGGCATTTCATCACCAGGGATGGTGGCAATGAAGACCGAAAGGAAAATGTCTTGATGAAGAGCAAGGTGAATTTGGGAATGGCTATTCACTCGATAAAGGGAGAAGGAGAGCGGAAGGTTCATGGGTGTTTCCTTTCCAAGACAGTTAACACAAATTTAGTTTCATGACCATGCAAAACGACTGGAAAGAATGGGGAGGGAGAGACAGAGAGAATCAGATGCTATTCCTGCATGTTCCTTCTTGAATCCCACGTGGATACCCAAACTGCAGTTCCACGAGGCATTGCAACCCGAGTCCTAGACAATGGCATGAACCACATCTGCTTGGTGGTGGGTACCATTAAGGGCGAGAACGTCGGCTCCCGAGTGAAACTCCTGCCTCTGCCACAGACAGCTGTGCAACCTTAGCTGCACGGCTGCCGTCTCTCATAGTGAGGCAGAAATAATAGTACCTCCCGGGGGACTGTTGCAAAGATTAAATGGGAAGGCTCAAGCAGTACCTGGGACATGGTAAATGCTCCCTAAGTGTCAGGTGCCACTAACACCATGAAGTTCTCAATACCCAGAACCAGAGAACGTCACAGGCAGAAGAGACCTTATATACTGCTCCGTGTGACCCGGTACAGGAACCCCTTCACGTTATCTCTCCTCCGTGAGCTGAAGCAGAATTTGTTGTTCACCCACCACTCGTGAGGGGAACTCACCACTTTGACCAGGCGTTGGTTGTGTCGCGGTGGTACCAACAGTCCAACGCCATGTGGGCCCAAACCCCTCTCTGCTCTTCTGCCCGTTAGTTTCGGTTCTATCTTTTGAATAAGTCCAGTCATTCTCCCCATGGCGACCTTCCTGTCACATCCCCTGGGACTGTTTCCCAGAAGGGATCTGCACTCCAGGCTATTCTGGCGCCTTCACTGTCCTGGCCACAGGAGGACGACAGCCAGGGCGACAACTCCGAGTGTGGCCAGAACAGGGCAGCGTGGAGCTCTGCGTTGATGAGATCCCTAAATTTTAAATTCACACAATAAGAGCCCCAGACAGGAAGAAAGACACATATGCTTCCAAAGCCCTAGTCACAGTGGGATTACTTTAAGGAAGAAATCTTCCCTAAATGCAACAGCCCTCTACAGAGAAGTTCGCAGGCCGAGCCAAAGAAACAAGAGGCAGTTTGGTGGAGTAACCCGATCTCCCAAAGGATGATGCCAAACATAACACAGGACTGGGCGCCGGGGCTGGCCTGAAATCTCAGGGCTGCTACTGACTGCCTGGCTTTGACCAAGTCATTGAATCCTCTAGATGGACCTCAGCATGACTCCCATTACAGAAAATGTCCAGAACTGGCACATGTAGAGACAAGAAAGTGGATCAGTGGTTGCCTATGGCTGGGATGGTGAGGGAAATGAATAGCTAAAAGGTATATGGTTTCTTTTTGAGGTGAAGAAAATGTTCTAAAATTATAGCATTGGCTGTACAAGTCTGTGAATATACTAGAAAAACAATTGTACAGTATATCAATCATATCTCAATAAACCTGTTAATTTTTAAAAGTGCCATTAGTGCATTTAAAAATGATGGGATTAGACGATTTTTCATGACATACTTCAACCTCCCACAAATCTGAAAATTCAGACCGGCTTCCTCTGCCACTGGCACACGTCGAAATCGAATTTCAGCATGTGCTCAGGTAAGGCCACACTCTTCGGTAGCTGCTAATTACACTTCACTGAAGGTCATCTACAATGTTAAGAATTCTAAAGACCATTACTGGGCATCCACAGCGTGTGTGCGCAAAGAATGCTGCTTTTACAGCAGTTGCGCATTTCCCGATGAAAAAAGGTACACACGGCCACTGTGGCTCAGAGCTGAGCCATGGCTCAGAAGCGCAGAGAGCAGGGGGACGCTGCTGCTATCCCGGCCAGATGGGGGCTCACCAGGAGAGATGATTTCACAGGCACACCTAGATCGCTGTGGCTTTAATCACTAATCTCCTGACCAATTTCTCCCTGTGATGTGGAAATTACACCCTCAACTGCCGGTTTACCTAATGATTCAGGAAAGGGTGGGGAAAATAAAAAAATGGGGGAAAGGCAGGAACCAATCTCAGAAGCGAAGCGAGGCAGGTGGCCACGTTTCTGCCAACGCGGGTCCCAGTGAGCAGAGATCTACTTCCCTTAAGCTGCTCTGTGTGAAATGGTGCTAGGCCGGCACTCCCTTCAAGATTCGCTGCAGAAATCGAGTGGGGAGAAATGTGAGAGCACCTTGCTTAACTCTCCCATTTCATAGATGGAAAAACTGAGTAGCACAGTGGCTAAATGACTGGAACTAGAGGCACAGCTAGGCCACACTGAAGGCATCAAGTTCCCAGTCTAGTGTCCTAGTTGCTCTGCAATGCTGATGCAAAGAAAAGCTTGCTGGAGAATCACCGCTTGGTCCTTTCTCACGTGAGGACTTACACTCATTGTCGCATTGATCTCTGCCACCGTTTCTTCATCTGTGGGAAACTGATATATCTGGACTCCATTGCTGACCAGTTCACTCATGATCTTACTCTTGAATTTATGCAATTCGTTCTTGGCGATGGTGTCAGCTTTTGCGATTATTGGGATGATGTTCACCTATAAAACAGGTACAATTCCAATGTGAGAAAAATAGACAAATGAATAAAAATAGCAAACAAATAAGTGAAAACGTTTGAACTTCACTTAGAGAACAGAGATGATCTTGACAATAGGATCTTTGACGGAGGTGCAAAACGAAGACGACGGGATAATCTTTTAGTTCCACCTGCGGACACTTTCACTTCACCTCGGCGCTGGAAGCATACTTGCCATTTCCTCTCCTGGGCTACCTCACACTTCCACACAGAGTAAAAGGGAGCTACTCTATGAGAAGAGGCGAAAACAAAGAACCTTATCCTTGAATAACCAGCCACTCCTTTCAGGCCCCTCCCAGCTCCTCAGGACCCTGAATTTTGCCATATGAATATAGTTTTCGTTAGTTAGAACAGCGGGATATTCATGCAGGAAACATCCTTCTGTCCTTCTGATCACCTGAGGGGGGCACCCAAGTACTAACCAAGACAAACATGGTTTCACCTCCTTTTCAACTTTCCAGCATCACACCAACCAGTGCCTTTGAAAGTCAGCTTCCATCGCACAACCCCTTCAGGCCAGGAGACCTGTGCTGAGGCCGGCTCGCTCGCTGTCAGAGACTCGTTACCATTACCGACCAGGGAAGTTGACAACAGCAGAAAGCCCTGAAGAGAACCAAGGTGTCCTGCAGGACAAGCCCCGGACCCTGAGGTGGAACATGCGTCCCTCAGCTTCTGTCAGCGCTGCCCACAGCACACATTCTTAAAAATTCACGTTTAAGATGAACTTCCCTCCGGTCCCTGGGAGGTACCGAGGCTTCCATAAGATGCTGCCGCCATCCGATCCCTGGGACTCTGCTCTCCACCCAGCACAGGTGAAAAGGGACGGACTCTGTGAGAAAGCTGTCTTAGCCAGGGAGAGTGTCTAGGGAGGCTGTCCAGGTCCCGTCTGCATTCCTTCGATTCTCCCTTTATCCCAAGAGCCAAATCAAAAATCCTTGATAAACCAGGATGAGATGACAGGTTGATAGAAAAATCTACTCTTCAACCAACTCCCAATCTCATCATGCAGGTGGCAGACTAACAACAGAAACACATCACTGACCGGTAGGGGGAAGGGGGGGAGAGAGAAATGGTGGGACATTGGGATCGGGACCTAAGGAACAGAAACTTCTGGCTGCTCACACAGGCTATCTCTTGTACACGTTGACTGTTCAGTTAATATCCACACAGACAAAACGGCAGAGGGCCACTGTGTTTAGCCCAATTTGATCAGAGTAGATAGACAGAGGCAATTTAGACTTAAGGTCTCTTTTTCCTTGTTCTCAGGGGCTTGCAAATCTTTTCTGGAGTTATCAGTCTTAGTTACAGTTTGATAAGACTTTGCATTGAACTCAAAAGGAGGTTAGGATGTAGGAGAAAATACCATAGCTTTGTTCTGTGGTTGTTCTCATTTGCTGCTGATTTATTTCAGAAATCTGTAACTACCTTCCATTTACTTCAAAATGAAAAATTCAATGAACTGAAAAGTAGATCCGTCCCTTGCAAATCTTTTCAGAAACTATCACAGTCTTAGTTTCAGTTTGACCTTAACTCTCCACTTCACTTGTATAAACGTTTTGTTTTGTCTTGTTTTGTTCAGATGCCCTCTAGCACTAACTCCACAGCACCAGTTGTCTGAAAGCAGTTTAACCTGCTTTGTGGTGGCTTTTCCTCTGTGAGCTATGTTTGTTTATCCTTGTTTTCTTTTCCTTTTAAAATCAACTCCATCAACATTATCCTCTTGGATACGATATTAGCCCTGCCTGGTCTATCCATGGGGCCTCAGCGAGGAAGGCACCTGCCTCTCCACTCTTCCTCACCTGCTTTCCAGATGGGATGGGGCAGGGAATAGTCTTACTGCAGGATCCCCCACTGCGGGTGGCACACTGCACTGGGTCAAATGCAGTGAAGAAGGGCTTCTATTTACCCTCCCAGCAGCACTCTGGCTGCAGTAACCCTCTCAGGCTGTTAGAATATTCTCCTGTGAACCAGTGCCGGATGCCTGAGGTGTTGGCTGTCCACATGGAGGCCCCGGGGACAAGCTGTTTCCAGCCTTCTCTCACTATTATGCCCCTCTGGAGAGAAAGCATCTTTAAACAGAGTTGTCGTCTGGACAAAAATAAAATAAAATAACACCCAACAAAGCCGCCTAAGGATGACAAGACTTTGTATGGAACTCAAAAGGAAGTGAGAATTTAGGAGAAAATACCATAGCTTTGTTTTGTGGTTGTTCTCGTCTGCTGCTGACTTTCATTTATCCCAAAATGGAAAATTAAATGAACTGAAACGCAGATCAGCTCCTTCCTTCAAATGTCGTGAGAGAGAGGGGTTATCAATGTGGAAAGCTCAGGGGTCAAACTGAAACGAGGACTTCTCTTCTTCTCAGCTCATGGATGGGCACAGTCAGCTTCAACATCTAAGACGGACTGTTATCACACCGATAAAAAATCAACTTCTTTTTTCATCCTAAACTTCAAATTAAAGCCAAACCTTTTAAGAGACTTAGCGAAAGTTTTAAAGGAAATAAAGAAATCCTAAATTTATGTTTCAATCTCCCTAAGTTTAACCCCTCTTATGACCATTTCCCTGTCTCCACTAAGTAATTTCCCAACTGACCAGGCCATATTCTGACGCTAATTTAAGAACTAAAACAGCCCTGGCCAGTGTGGCTCAGTTGGTTGGGTGTTGTCCTGTGCACCGGGAGGTTGCCGGTTAGACTCCGGGTCAGGACATATGCCCAGGTTGCAGGCTCAATGCCCAGTAGGGGGCTTGTAGGAGGCAGCCAACTGATGGATGTTTCTCTCTCATTGATGTTTCCCTTTCTCTCTCTCCGTCTCTCTCTAAAAAAATCAATAAACTATTTTAAAAAATAAGAAAAAGAACTAAAAATGCTTTGTAACAAAGCTACTTGGCTCTGTTGTTTGTTTTTGCCTAACGTCCAAAGAAGTTTTGAAGCATTTTTCTCACATTGCTCAACCCTATGGTTCGATAAACCAGAAAACACAAATTATGGGGTTCGGGATGAACAGGCAGAGCATGGGGGTTTTGAGGGCAATAAAACTACTGTGTCTGATACTATAATGATGGGTACATGTCATTACACATTTGTTCAAACCCGCAGAAGGTACACCGAGAGGGGACTTCAATGTAACTTATGGACTTTGGGGGATTATGATGTATCGATGCAGTTAATCAATTGTAACCAATGTACCACTCTGAAGGGGGATGCTGGTAATGGGGGAGAGGCAGGGGTATGTGGGAAATCTCTGTACCTCCCTCTTAATTTTGCTGTGAGCCCGTGACTGTTCTAAAAAAATGTGTTTACAACAAAACAAAACAAAACAAAACATTTGCACTGAAAGCAGAGAATACATTGGGGCCTTGGAACAAAGGTGAGCTGACAGGAGTGGGGGGAGCAGACAGGCAGTGAGTACCTTACTGTCCAGCTTTTTCATGGTGACCAGGTCCAGGGACTTCAGGGAATGCCCAGTAGGGGCAATGAAGTAGAGGCACGCGTGGATCCTGGTGTCGTGGTAGTTGAAGAGAGACCGCTTGATCTTCAGTTCCTCTTGTAAGTAGGCCTCAAACTGGGCATCGATATATTCCACTATGGGCTTGTAGCTGGAATGCAGAAGAACATTTTCTGAAGCACATTTTCCACCGGCACGCTTCTGGTCAAGGCCTTTCTGGCAGCTCAGCGTGGTATAAGGCTCCAGCAATGCCTACGGTTCCCCCTGCCCCAGAGCTACAGCCCAACTCCCTGCATCCGGGGCCTCTGTCTTCGGTCCCACACCACCCGCTCACTGTTCCTGGCCCAGCCACGCTCACCAAGCTCTGCCTCCACGCCTTTGCTCACACTCGCTCTTCTTCCTATCATCGTCCCGCCTAACAGGCATCCTCTACAACAGAGGATAAACAAGTGGAGCATGCAATCAATTCCCCCATGGAACGCTTGAAGATATTGCTAAGAGGCGGTGGCATTCTTTCCTCTTAGGGCAAAACTGAGCCTCCAAATCTTCCCCCAACCAAGTGATTTTGACAGCCCGCACCAACTGGCTGACACTGGTGCACAAAATAAAACAGGCCTGTGATTTCAGGACATGGCACCGCCTCCTACTGGGAGTCCTGGCCTGGTCTCTGTCCGTGCCTCCAGAGGTTAGGCGTCCTCTGTGCGCTCATAAAGCCCTGGGCACATTCCAGGATTCCAGCTATAAACTGAAATGCCTGGACCACTGTGATCTTCCAGGTTCTTTCCAACTCTAAATGTTATGATTTGGAGATACATTTTATAACCCTCTGCTCACCAAGTTATAACACCAAGACTGAGAAGACTTTTTTGATTTGGCAAGTGTAAGATAGGAACTTTGGATAATCAACCACATCCATGAGCTTTCATGAGTGACTCATATCACTTTCTTTAAAAAAAAAAAAAAAATAATAATAATAATAATATATATATATATATATATATATATATATATATATATATAAAATTGATTTTAGAGAGGAAGGGAGAGGGAAAGAGAGATAGAAACATCAATGGTGAGAGAGAATCATTGATTGGCTGCCTCCTGCACGCCCCCTATTGGAGATTGAGCCTGCAACCTGGGCATGCGCCCCGACTGGAATCGAACTGTGACCTCCTGGTTCATAAGCTGATGCTCTACCACAGAGCCATGCCAGTCAGCCCCATCATCTCTCCATTTCAGGTGAGGAATGCTTTCTTCCCTGGATTCAATATAGCCAAAGAAATCTATTGTTCTCTTACATCTCGGGCCTCCTCTGACTTCCTGTTACGGAGCGCTGGCCAATCTTTCCATCTCCTTCTTTTTCTCTACGTGGTCTCCCCAGAAAATCACAGCTTCTCCTGTTTTACTTGCCATCCACCTGATAATGATTCACCAATCTCCACTTCCAGCCCGACCCTTCACCTGAGCATCAGACCCATCCATCTGACTGCCTACTGGATGTCTCCAGGTGCTCTTCTAACTAAATGAGTCCAAAATCAAACACTTCATCTTGCCCCCAAACCCACACTTTCCCATGTTCCTCCGCACAGTGAATGGCTGGTCCATCCACACCACTGATCCAGTCAGAAGCCTCGGGTTCCCTCTCCTACCGCTCACACTCAGAAGCCCGTCCACTTTGTGCATCATTCTAACCTAATAAAAATATGTACTCCGGAGAACTCTTTACCAAAATCACTAGTCCTGTGTGCAAGATTTAATTACGTTGATGGAACAGTTCCAGAGGCTTTATCCTCTGGTTCACAACCCTTCACACAGATCTTCTGCCCCATCTCCCTCTCCTTTCCACTTCCACTTACCAGCATTTCAGTTGCAAAGACAAGGATGCTGAATCCCTACTTTGCCTGTTGCTAGTTTCCATTCTTATAGAAAGGACACCTATTTATATTCTGTGTGGCCAATTCTAACGTCTCTGGATTGTAGCCATATACATCAGAGGAAATGGGGGGAGGGGAGTGAACACCATATCTAGCCCTTCCATTTTCACATGATTTCCTTTTATGGCATGGGGCTATTCCCTTTCACCCACCACTCATTTTTGTCACACTCCTCCAGCCATTAAAACCACAATAAAAGGGCAAACGTTTGACTATGAAACTGATGAAATAAATGTTCACACAATGTTTTTTATCCACCCACTGATAATTCTTGCAAAGCAGCCAATGCCATCATTCAGGGCTGACTCTCCATTTTATATATGACCAGACACCTACCATGTATTTTTCTCTATCTTGCTATCTGTTAATCAGTCAATTTTCGTATTCCCACAACTACCTTCACCAGAAAGGGTTAAAAAAATTAGCAATCAAAGACCCAACAGTCTATTTCAATTCCATTTTTATAACTCTGATGAAGACTTGATGAGTTTGAGGATTCTCTCTAAGTGAATTTCAACCACCCATGCTTTTCAGGGCTGTTTATCATTCTAGTTAATAAGCCATTGACAGTCTATCTCCAACTCCCAAATGTAGGGCTAATTACTCGATTTCCAGCTCTACAGCAAAATTTGGATTCCTTCTTCTTCAGTCCCCTTTCCTTCTTCACTAAAGAGCACAGACAACAAAACAAGGAAGCCCTTAATCCACAAAGAGTTAATCGTGCTATTAAACATAACAGGAAACCTTAGCAGATCTCTCTTCCTGCCTCCTTCTAGCTAGCCTGGTCCCAGGCAGATAATGCTGCAGGAATGCTGACATGTCCGAAGCCTATATAAACAAACTGGGACATTCTTGAGGTCTTGCATCAATGGCAGAAAAGCTTGTCTAATCCCCACACGAGTAAAATAATCATGGGTTCAGGGAAACAGCACATCCTTTACCATACGTTACACATCAATGCAAAAATGCACATCCCACTTCCAATCTTTTGATGGATGCAGGCCTGTCTGACAACTCTTTTAAACAGTAGTCATTTGGGTTTACAGTCCATCGTGTCAACACTGCCTTCTGGGGCACAGAGTTCTAATTGCCGTTGAAAGGGGTTATGCAACAGCTGTCGAGAAATTTCAGAAGAAAAAAAAAAATTGGTATCTAGGTTAGGTTAATATCACACTTCCTCTCTTCTAAATCTCCTTGGAAACTACTATTTGACCCAGATGAGTCAGATAATTTCTTAAAGAGGCCTCCAGCTGCAGCGATGAGGATTGACATAGGACTAGCCACTTGCTGGTCGGTGCAGGTGAGTGCAAACCCACCACCTAAAGCAAAGTCCCTGGTTAGAGGCAGGCAAAAACGCAGGTGCGGGACTGAGGCATGACTCTGAGCCGGAACAGCATGTGGAACCTTAGCAGCAGGATGCCGGAGGATACTGTCATCCCACAGAAAGGGATCCTCCAAAGGTCCAGCTGCTGCCTTCCCAACGGAGTGCACACACTTGAGCCCCAGGGAGAAACCAGTCGGAGATGGAGACACGCCTTGCTCTGAGTGTGCACTGTGACTGCACAGTGAGCAGGAGCCCCAGCTCTCTCCGGGCTCCCACAATGCACCTGTGCTCTTTATCTGGTCACCAAGGTTTCCTCTTCATCCACTCCACTTGGCATTGCCAACAGCCTTCAGGCAGTAACCTCGCCATCACTGCTTGGCACTGAGGTCCTAAGTGAAGAGCAGCTGCTCAGCTGCAGGGTCTGAGCTCAGCTGTCCCTGACCCCTACACAATGTACAGAGAGTCCATTTTGACCAGCAAAATAACATCTCTCACTATATCTAACACGTTCTCCTGTTATCACCCAACAATGTTTACTGAAGCGCATTTACATTGCTCTATAGATGAAATAGAGCTCAGTGCTCAGCTATATAAGGAATTAAGTATTTCTTTGTCATGACCATGGTGTGCATCTAGATAAGCGATAGTTAAAATACAGGGTGGGCAAAAGTAGGCTTTCAGTTGCGAATACATGAAACCGACTTTATTCTTGTATTACTATTTATTAATTATTGTATTATTCTGCATACAAACAACTGTAAACCTACTTTTGCCTCCCCATCTATCTAGGCTATGCACATTTCTAGATAAAAAATAGTTCAAGTTCCTTTATGCAAAACACATGTATATAATATACATAGTTTTGAATAAAAAAACCAAACAGGAAAGGCCTTGGTACTAATGAAGTTTCTGAGCTCTGAGTAAACATACCATCATGTGCTGACTTGGTGTTCATTCCCATAATGCTGTCACTGCTCAAAAATGTCTCGGGAAGGCCCCCTCCTGGAAGCATCTTTGTTTTATTTTAAGTTTCTCAGACCTCTTTTGAGATAAAATGTACCATTTAAAATAGCCAGAAACTAAGATTTTTCCCAACAGATCTTTCATAGAAACATTTCCTTCACTTAGCGTTTGTTTTTTTTAAATATATTTTATTGATTTTTTTACAGGGAGGAAGGGAGAGGGATAGAGTTAGAAACATCGATGAGAGAGAAACATTGATTAGCTGCCTCCTGCACACTCCCAACTGGGGATGTGCCCGCAACCAAGGTACATGCTCTTGACTGGAATCGCACCTGGGACCCATGAGTCCGAAGGCCGATGCTCTACCCACTGAGCCAAACTGGTTAGGGCTCACATAGGATTTCTAGGAGCAATCCAAGGCAGAAGTCACACAGGGAAAGGGTTCTTCTTGCAGGCGATGGGGAGGCCTCTGGTTATCTGGACATGGACACACTTGGTGGAGGTTCTAGGGACCTCGCCCAGGGTCACAAGGTGGTTGGAGGCAGGGGTTTCTGCTAACTGTCCTGTGGGGCAGTTGTGTTTTTGTGCCTTTAGATTGATTTTCCCAATGGGAAATTCCCCAAACCTGGTTCCATGGCCCTCCTGGAAAAAGGCCGTAAGTTACCTTATCCCTTCTAACACATCCCCTTCTGCTTACACTAGCTGTGATCAATTACACAGGCTGACTCTGATCTTAAGAAAATGTCTCAGGACGAGAACGTGTCACCTTTTCATCGACACAGTGGGACCAACTCCGTCACCAGTGAACATTCAGCTTATGAATTTCCCGGGGATGGGTCATGTTACTGCTTCATCCATTTATATCCCCACAAAATCCCGAGATATACCTGTCATCTTTATTTATCTGGTCTCCAAATCCCACAGTGTCCACGATGGTTAATTTCAGCCGGACATTGCTCTCCTGAAGCTCATAACTTCTGGCTTTTAACCGGACGCCTGGTTCATTGTGAGTAGCGGGGTCACTTTCGAATTTGGTGTTGAATAAAGTGTCCATTAGTGTGGACTTGCCGATGCCCGTCTCACCTACATGACCACAGGGGAGGAATCGGAGAATGTGTCAGTGCCTCGCATGAGTGTTTCATAACCATGTTCGTACAACTTCTAAAACAGCCACGACCACCAGGAATCTCTCCACGAAAAGATAGTTCTGTCCAGGTGAGCTTTATTGAATACCTCCCTAGAAATGTCTTAATAAGTTTTAGAAACCATTGAGCAGAAAAGATCTTGAACTCACAGATCAAGATACTCTTCTCTGGCTCTAGAGAAACAATCTGTTTGTAAATTACAAAGACATAAAGGGTATCTCTTCTTCTCCTGATTGTTGGTGTGTAAAACTTACTAAAAGAATTATACTGTTGAGTTTCTGTTACTAGAAAGAGAGACATATTCCATTTATACTGAATTATCTGATACCAGGTATCGTTGTCATAAAGAATTACATTTTCCAAACCAACACTTTGGAGAATAACAGTAATAATCACACCCACTAAGTGACTGGGTGCTGACTTTGTACTGGGTGCTGTGGCAAGAGCTTCCGATGCGTGACCTATTTAAATCCCATCACAATCCTCCATGAAGCAAACAGGTGCTCCTGTCCCCTCCGTTTCACAGCCGGGGCACGAAGGCTCAGGTAGGGTGTAGGTAACTTGCCTGAAGTCACACTATCAGAGCAGGGTTCTAGCCAAGTCTGTGTGACGAACACCTATACTGAGCCAACAAAGCACCCTGACTTTCCTATTACAGACAAAACGACTGCCCAATATTTTCCACTTATAGTTATGAATTTGTGTGCATCCTCTGTATTATCCTCATTGTCTTTTCCTATTCTGCTTGAGTCCAGATGGTAAACGTTTACTGGATAGTTCTCCCAGTTTCAGAGTGATGTCTGAAACAATGAAAACTGAATCGTGTTAAATGACCTGCAACAGTGGCCTTACTAATTCACATTGATCATTTAAGTCATTAAGTATTTACTGAGACCCTAATATGTGCAAAGCAGAGTGGCAGGTACCTGGTACCACTCTACTAATCAAACGGTGAGACACAAAGAGCTTTAACCCGACCTTCATATAAAACCAAGCAAAATCCTCCTTCATTCTAATTCCAATTCCAAATTAATTCTGAGTCAGAAATAGTTGCCAAGGAGGAAGAATCCACCCCACCCTTGTCACTGGTGCTGGTGTTAATGATTCAACATGTGATGGCAGAAAAAGGGAAGTAGAAATCGAAGAACTTCATCCATAGGAAAGTCTTATTTTGAATTTGGAAAATCTTCCAATTAGGTTTCCTACTCGATTGGAACATGCTGATATGCTGCAGCCCTTCCAGCAAATCCCAGGAACAGGTCCTCTTCTAAAGGGTTTGATGATGCCTGTTAGGATGGTGACAACTGCAAGGAGAAAAAGGAACTCTGGGATTTACAGCCCTGAGGCAAGTCTCCCACTGTAATGGCAAAATCCACTTAACAATTATAAGTTCCATATTACTTATTGTTTTCCAACAACACAATGCAAAAGTGAAGTAGGATGAAGTTTTTCTGGATTTGAGCTTTCTCTGGTTACCAGCCTTGAGTGGTTTGCCATTGACTACAATGACTCACTTAGAGAATGAGTTGGTCAAGTATGTTTGCCTTACTTCTGACCTTGCCCATTGGCCCCGGATACAGACAAGATCAAAGCATTTCCTCTCCTTTCAGCCTCCATTCAGCCAGTATTTTTCCATTGCTTACTCTGTACACCAAGCTCTGTGCCACGCTCTGGGAATACGATGAACTAGCCTGCTGTGGTATTCTCCCATACCACAGAATCTGACCCAGAACGTGACTGGATGAATACCAATCAGACTCTAATTTATTATGATGGGAATAATATTCTAAGTGTCTTCCATAACCACATTCCTCGTATGAGCAAGACCTAGTGACCACGAGTAACTAAACCAGGGCTGGCCCCCTGAACAGAGGCACCCATGGAAGCCTAATCATGATGCTCCGAGACAGTGCCCCATCCTGGGCAGTGACCTATCAGAACTCCCCTCCTTGGCAGTTTGAGTGAGAGATACACAATCTGCACACATGGCAATGGCATAAGAAAAGCTATACAGAGACAAGTGAATAAGCAGAAGCCATGAGGCAGCAAAGGCTTCAGTAAACTGAAGATATTGACGGACCATTAGCTGGGAATATAGGAGAAAGAGCGCAGATACACACAACAGAGCTTAGTGTCTGAAATTCAATCTCTACTAATAAAATGGTAATATGCTAATTAGGGCAGATGTCTTACGGACATCCATCCAAACAAAGACACAGTGGCTGCGAGGCCAGGGGCTCAGGCAGCTGCCGTGGCCGGCAGTGGCAGCAGCAGCGGGGTGATGGGAGCGGCACCTTCCTCTGATCAGCCGTGTCGCCGCACACAGAGGGAGGCCAGACTGTGGCTTAGGCCTGCTCTCTGTGGGGAACAGGCCTAAGCCATCAGTAGGACATCCTTTGAGGGCTAATGGACTGTGAGAGGGGGCAAGCTGGGCTGAGGAGACCCTCACCCCCACCCCAGTGCAGGAATTTTCGTGCACTGGGCCTCTAGTCATTAATAATACTTGAGAATTTACTATGTGACAAGCATAGGTGCTGGGCATAAGATGGTGAATAAAAAGAGACAGCAGACACTGAGTGAACTTCGGTAACATCCTGAATGTCATTCCAGATCTGTGTGAAGTCTGCCTGTGTAGCAGTTGAGACGTTTTCCTGTCTTCCTTACCTTCCGGAATGTTCTTACCAAAAAGGCCCGTAGTAAGGGTAATCTATACTAGTCTGTGCTCCCTAGCATGACAGAGCTCAACACTCATGCCCATGATTCATGGCTTAACAAAATAACTTTGCGCAAAACAAAGTTACTGGGTAATGGATACAGAAACAAAACAGGGCTCTCACTCTTAAAATGCCCAGAATCAGGTAGGCAATCCGATACCGAAGGAACTGCAGGCATTGCACGTACCTGTTACATGTGTAACTTCTCAAGTGCAGCAAACTTCTCACGATTTACTTATTTTCAGGCCAGGGACGAAGGGATGACAGCAGAAATACCTTATAAGGTAAAGGTTCTGCCTGTAGACAGTGATCCATTCAACTTTCATCTCTTTCCCTAAGGACAGCAATAAAGCCTTCCATTTCCCTGGTAGGGACTCTCGTTACCATGACAGGACGGAAATTACCATCTCATTGGCTTGGCTGAGAATTAGTTAAACACGCGTCAATTAGGAACACCAGGCTTTTTTTTTTTTTTTTAAGGTAATTTATCGTTTACATTAGGGAGGAAATTATGAACAATTAGCATCCCAGGCCCTACTTACAGCACAGGGTTAATCAGCGGTTTGGAAAAACCACTGTTCCTTTAAATTTCAGAGTGCTTTACTTTCCATTTCTATGCTCTGTGCTTTTAAGGGCTGTAATTAGATACAGCTACTCCAGAAGCAGTGTGATTCACCAAAAGCAGTTCAGTAAGAAATGACAGCTTTTGGAATAAAAGTAATCCTAGAACTAGGCGAGTTTTCAGTGCATTCGTTTTTGAGGTCTCTCCCTCGCCTCCGAAAGGAGGACATTGTCCCTACTTTTGAGAAGACTATTTTTGTTCCTTCTGTTTGAGTCCCTGAAAGCTACCAGGCGCAGGTTCCAATCCACACCAAACAGCGGTAACAGTATTTTGAGAAAATGAATGACTAACACGAACGCTGAAGCATTTCCAAACTCCTTAGCAGAACACCTGGCCTTTATTAAAAGTTAGTTGGAAAGAAAACTGATCCCGATGATCTTGTATGCTGAGGTTTGCCACCTGGATAGATTTTTCTGAGTGTGCTGGTGTGTGTTGTAAACTCATCTACCTAAATGCTTAGTTGTTAGAATAATTAGCGACTAACTTCTGAAGTACGCCCCCCCACCCTCCCCTCCCGCCTTGACTTCTGTTTTTCTGTTCCCACCAATGCTGGTGAGCATGACACCCACATCACAGTGGAAAGCAGCCCCACCTCCTCCATTCTGATCTCAGTCTACAAGGTCTTAGTTGGACATTAAAAGAACAAACAAATAAACAAAAAATCCAACAAAAACAAACAAGCAGAAGGACTATATTACTAAATAATTAGAAGGGAATTGTACATTGATCAAATAGTTGCAGCATTGTTACTTTGATGGCCAAGGCTGGGGACTGGAAGGAACTGTGCAGGAAGGCCTGCCACCTGCTCTGGAGATTCTCAATTTTATTCTTGTTTGGAGCCAGATAACCAGAGAGCTATGTCCCTAAGCTGTGTCGTTTTATCTCCTCAGAGAATCGCCTTTGATGAAACATGCTTCGGCTAATCCCACCAGCCTGCATGAGGGATTTGAAAGAAAAGCATGTGACACCCAGCATCACATGGATCCATTACCCTGACCTGGGGACACTCAGGAACCTAGACCTAGATGTGAGGACCCTTATCTTTTCTGAAAACCCATGGAGAACCTTTCTCCAGGTGAAATTGTGTTTCACAAATACTATAAATCTGTCATTGTTAAACTTTTAACATATTTAGCATGTAACATGTGCTCAACACATCTGCCGAATGGCTTTCCTCCATGCTCTGACCACTGGCTGAAAGGCAAACACATTCCTGATAAGCACATCTCATGGCTTTGAGTTCTGACTCTATCTCTGACTTCACTTTACTTTGGGGGGTTAATTGTATCTTTATTCATTTACTCATTCATTTCACCCTGTACACCACTTTGTATGCTTTCCTAGAAAAGCAAGATGGGATAAGAGAAAGTTCACGATTTGAATGTAAAATCCTAGTTTATATTGACACTACAGCCTTGACTAAAATTATCTTAAACTGGTGAGTTTTCTATTCCTCTCTGTCATTCCCTCAAAACAATTACTGTCGAGTTACTTTAAAAATATCTATTTTCGCCCTAACCGGTTTGGCTCAGTGGATAGAGCATCGGCCTTCAGACTGAAGGGTCCCAGGTTCAATTCCGATCAAGGGCATGTACCTTGGCTGCAGGCACATCCCCAGTAGGGGGCGTACAGGAGGAACTGATCGATGTTTCTCTCTCATTGATGTTTCTAACTCTCTATCCTCTCCCTTCCTCTCTGTAAAAAGTCAATAAAATATGTTTTTTAAAAAATCTGTTTTCAAAATGCATTGTTAATTCCTTTGGCCCTGCTATTGAGCTGGTTCTCCTTCCAAAGAGGGGTGTTGCAGTGTTTTCTCCATCTTTGCATGTGCACAGAGACCCACATACGGCTGCATCAGTGCTGAAGTTTCTTGCAGAGCTAATGACATTTTGGAAAATGAATGAGAAAGATATTTAAATTTTAAAGTGTGAAGAAAGGCTGAACACTAATTTAGATTCCCTGGAGTAATACAGCATGGAGAAGATAGAAAAGACTTATTTAAACCAAAGTTTGGGGTGATTCAGTGTGTCGCAAGCAAGATGGGGAGTGAGGGAACTATGAACTCCCAGGTGCTGTGGTACTCACTTTAGCATCAAGAATCCTCTTCCCGGTTAAGTGAACGCTACTCTCTCAGTCTTGGTTACATTTGTTTCCAGAGCTCAACAGAGATGGATGCTAATAACAGACATTTAATTCAGTGCCACAAAAACTAGACTAAGCCCATGCCAGGATTAGTTTCTGACCCTCTGTTCATTTCCTCTGTTTGCGACCTACAGTACGCCTTGCGACAAAACAAATTTTGAGAAACATCATCAGTTTCCTCACTGGGCTCATAACTTTTTAAAAAATCGCCAATTCCCTCCCAAACTTATCCCATGAAAATAATTTAATGATGCTATAAACAGCAAACACACACGTACTGTGTAAAAAATTACAAATAGACAGTAGGATGACAAGGAGGAAAGAAAGTACCATGGATGCTCTTAAGCTAAATATGACATCTGTTCCTCTGAGGACTGTCAAAAGCTAGAACCCTTTTTCACAGACTCTTTAAAAATAGATGGACCATTGATTGACAGAGAGAGTAGTTTTCTTATACAGATATTTTTGCTGTAAAATATTTATGGTAAAAAGATTTGATGCATTCCACTCTCTGAGGATAAATATGCTTAATATTAATGCAGACACCCCTGTGTCCCAAAGAGCTAATGCTGGCTCTAACCACAGGGCTCCAAAGAGTTATGGAAAAGAATCTGTTGGCTTGATATACTGGAGGGGAAGGACAGCCAGGACTGACTGTGGCGTGAGAAAAAGAAAACACAGCCTGGCCAGTGTGGTGCAGTGTTGAGCGTCAACCTATGAACCTAGAGGTCACGGTTCAATTCCGGGTCAGGGCACATGCCCGGGTTTCGGGCTCGATTCCCAGTGTGGGGCATGCAGGAGGCAGCCAATCAATGATTCACATCTTTGATGTTTCTATCTCTCTCTCCACCTTCTGCCTTCCTCTCTGAAATCAATAAAAATATATTCACACAGACAGACACAGAAGAATATGAGCTCTAAAACCAAAATTAAGAAGTTCTTATATAATTGTGGAAGAGCTGCTGTACCTCACTGTCCAGTGTGTGCCTCTCTCATGCCCATCTGCCTTCTGATCAAGTCTTTTTTCCCATGGGAACCTCTTGTGTTTGGGGCTGGGCTTACCCCATCTCCCTCCCTGAGGACGCAGGCCACCATTCAATATATATAGCCTTTTCAGTGTTGGGGGTTGAGGAAGAGTCTTAACTGAGTTTAAACTGGATTTTAGCAATTCTCTATGGAAATTTTCCTACTACAAGAACAGTAAGAGACAGAGAGAAGTGCAATGTTGCTGGCTTTGAAAATGGAGGGTCCAAGAGCCTCTAGAAGCTAAAAAAGAAGGCATGTAGTCTCCCCTAGAGCAGTGGTTGCCAACCTTTCGAACCTCATGGACCACCAGTGGACCGAGGACAACCGGTTGGCGACCGCTGTCCTAGAGGTTCTGGAAAGGACCGTGGTCCTGCCAATGCCTTGAATATAGGCCAATGCCTTGAATGGAGCCCACGGGGACACGTGTTGACCTTCTAGAGAACCACAAGATAATACGGATAGTGATAAATTGGTGTTGTTTTTTAAACCTCCAAAAATAATTTCCAAGTACAGATGAAGCAGGGGATTTCCCAGGGGTGAGGACGGCGGAGCCCCTAGCGCTAGGACGCTTGCATGCACGACTCCGGAGACCAGGTTCTGTGATGCAGGTCTAATTTTACTGAGGAAATGCAGCGGTATTTATAGTGGAGGTGGCCAATCATGGAACACCATCTTAGGGGAGCCAATGAAAGGTCAGGGTACTGTGTAGGCGGCTCTGGGAGGGGCTCAGGCGGGCGTTGCCATCTTCCTGGTGTGCCAGAAAGATTTGAATTGCTGGAGTGCGCTCACAGCATTGCATCAGCCGCTGCACCGAGACAAAACCTCCTGTGCTCTACCTACATACAAAACGATGTAGAAAGTTTCTAGAAGGATTTTAGTGTTATTTCTGTGGAATGGAAATGCGGGTGAAAGACAAAAAGAAGGGGGTTGTTTTTTTAAACAGAAAGTATGTACTATTTTTTGTTAGCTTGAAAAACTAATTTTAAACACGTCCAAGAATAGAGCCAGAATCTAAAAAACTCTAAGAATCAGAGGTATTGTCACACACCCAGGTGAGTCAAAATAGCAGCTACTCTGCAAATCCAAAGGGGAGCATGGACGTGGCTTGGGAGGAATTCCAACCAGCATCACAACTGTGCTATTACTTAACACAAGGGGTCGGTCAGCCCAGCAACCAACATACCCACACCATACACCCTGTCAAACCAGGTCCACCCAGCAAGTCCAGTGTCCCAGCCTGCAGGGGCTTGGACATAACGCTCATATGTATTTGTGAAGCTGATTTTGAAGACAAGGCTGGGGGAGGCAGGGAAGAGAAGCCTGAATAGTAATCAGCCTACAATTTAGCCCACTTTTCCATAGAAAAAAAATCAACAAATTGCCAACAAATTGCTATGCTAATGCGGAACTGCAGGCTCTGCAAGCAGCATTTACTGTAAGAGAAAAGGCAATTCATTTATGCCATGCTGTAGAACTAGCTGCCACTCAGGAGGCGCCCTGCTGAATTTTAAACAGCTTCACTTCACGTGGGGAAAAGGAGAAAGCAAGCAGGAAAGCTAGCTGCCTGGTCCCGGACCTCACGCCGGAGAGCAAGCCAGTCCACGTGTCAATCAATGGTGGCTTTCTGCGGATGAACACCCAGTGCAGCGGCTGCATGCAACATGTTCAGATCCTTCCAAACAGGGAAACATCTGCCCTCCCCACAATGGTATCATATTGAAGAACGGTGGTTCTTACACGGAGTGCACACCTTTTCTAAATTCATTTCACTTTACTTGGACAAGAGAAGTGAGGCGGGGACATTCTGCCACGCCTCTGTCCACTGGGCTCTGCAGAAACACAGAATTCCTAGCTCAGAGTGAAGTCTTGGGGGGGGGGGGGGCGCGGGGAGGGTACATGCCCAGAGGACAATGGCAACAAACCAGTGCCTCCCAAACCACTGCCCTGTGGCTTGGCTGGAATGACCTGCCGAAGGAAAGGCCATCATCTGTCCCAGGAGCATTTCTGCTTCAGATCAACAGGAGATCTGTATTTCTAGCTTCCCCTTTTCCCACTTTCTCTTCTACCTTCTGCCGCTCGGTCTGAAAGGGATATGACCAGAGAGAAGAAAAATACCTCACTCAGCCAGAGGCCTAGGCTAATGTGTGCGGTTGTAAGGGGTATGAGTAAAATGTACTGAGGATGCAAGTAAGCCAGATCTCTTTGACCTTTGCTATTTGTCTACCAGGAATAAATTTAGGTCAATTTCAGATTCCAACTTAAGGATAAAAGGTTAATCTGACAATTGGGCAGGAAATTTATTTCAAATATAAAAACAGAATTTTAAATTGTCTTTTACTCTCAAAGCAACCATTTTAAACACTGTAAGTTTCTTAAAGTCGTTAGCGTAGTTTCAGATTTCACTTACTGTAGGTCCAATATCTTTTAAAAGACCCCTAATGGAGGTTTCTAGTGCACTGCAGTTAGGGACCCTGGCAACACTTGTTTAATAGGCTCCTGAGTGGTCCTACTATGTATGTACATCTCAGTTCCTGCTTTTAACTAGTGTCTAGTTAAGGTCTAAGTCCCTCCCCCTATCAAAAATGAAAATAAATGATTTCATAACAACATTAAACCAACCACTAAGTAAAAATAGTTTGAATAACACCAGAAAACTTACAAAGCATGTACCCAAATAAAGAATCTTTATAACGGTGGGACATATAGACAGTGGGTATTATTGTCCTGCTTTACTAATGAAAAAAAAAAGTGAAAATATCATTCTGCTTATTTCCCTGAAATGAGTCTCTCTCACAGGCACCTGCCAGCTGAAGGTCAGACTCCGTGCCCAGCAGCAGGTGATGAGTCACTTACCGACACACAGGATGTTGAAACAGAAACCTTGAGAAGTCGACTTGTTGACCAGCTGATCAGGAAGACTGTCAAATCCAACATGGCCGGAGAGGGACAAGTTTCGGAGCTCTTCATTCTGGAATTGCAGAGGGGAAATGTGTGAGAATCCATGAACTGTGCCACCTGGGCACCACACGTACGGACAACACCCTCTCCCTCCCTTCCTTCCTGGTGCGCCCGGGAGAAAGAACTTGCCTCTCTACCCACACCCTCCTTGGTTTCTACACAGCTGAAGGGACTAACAATCCAAAGCCATGCTCTTTCCACAAAATCACATCCACTCCCAGGCGGATGGTCTCCAGCACACCTCATGCACTGGTCCAGGGAAAACTGAGCTTCTACAGGTGCGTGTTTCAGATACGTAGTACGAGACATAAAAAACTCCAACCATTCTGGTAGCTTTGAACACTCAAGAACAACTTTCAAATGACTTTCAACCCAAGTAAAAACTAAGTAACCCTCTTCCAGATACATGGAAGGGGCTCTGAGACGCTCACAGTGGAGGGTACATTCTTGTTACAATTATGGAAATTCTGCAACCACCATAATGTCACATATTTAAAACTACTCCGCACATGAACTGATCCCATCTCCCCTATTAACTGGGCAGGCTTCTTAAGACTTCTTTGCTCTTCCCGACCTGATTCCTACCATCCAACCATCTCAGAGTTTACTGAAGGAGGTGGGATTACGCAGTTATATATTTCAAAAGTTGGGTGAGTTATGCTGTTTTATAAAATGACTAGAGGCCCGTATTCGTGCACCAGTGGGGTCCCTTGGCCTGGTCTGCCCCCTCTCGCAATCCGGGACCCCTAGGGGGATGTCAGATTGTGGGTTTCAGCCCAATCTCCACAGGCTAGGCCAAGGGACCCCACTGGTGCACGAATCCATGCACCAGGCCTCTAGTATGCATATAAGATCTTTGGTTAATCTCTTCCTGCCCTTTCCTGACCCCCTTCCCTCTGAGATTCATCAATCTGTTCCATGTTTCCATGCCTGTGCATTGAGTGTCTGCCCCCAGGTGGTCAGTGCGCACCACAGCTACCGGTTGAACAGTCACTTAGGCTTTTATATATATAGACTAGAGGCCCAGTGCACAATTTGTGCCCTCGGGGGGAGGGTCCCTCAGCCCAGCTTGTGCCTTCTCGCAGCCTGGACCCCTCGGGGGATGTCCACCTGTTGGCTTAGGCCCGCTCCTTGGGGGGATCAGGCCTAAGCTGGCAGTCAGACATCCCTCTGGTAGCCTGGGAGCCCTCAGGGGATGTCCACTTGCCAGCAGGGAGCAGGCATAAGCTGCAGTCAGACATCCTTAGCACTGCTGAGGAGGTGGGAGAGGCTCCCGCCACCACCACTGTTCTGGCAGCCATCAGCCTGGCTTGTGGCTGAGCAGACCTCCCCCTGTGGGAGCACACTGACCACTGGGGCAGCTCCTGCATTGAGCATCTGCCCCCTGGTGGTCAGTGTGTGTCATAGTGACCAGTCATTCCCAGTTGTTCTGCTAGGGTCAATTTGCATATTACCCTTTTATTATATAGGATTGATGCCTACTGCCTCCGTGACTTTGAAGGCATCCCAAATGTGTTGGAGATGACCTGTGAAACTTTTCCTTCCCAGGAAAGCAGAAGTCAGTGATGGTCCTTTAGGTACAATACCACAGTTATGGCTTGGGATTCCAGAAACTAGATACTGAAAGCCTTCTTGAAAACACACTCCTGGTGCTCTGGCTATGTTGCCAATGAACTTAATATTCAAAATGTTAAAATTTAGATTAAAAAAAAAGAGCCTCAAATTTACATTTTAATAATTTTTTTTTAAGCATTGGCCAGGGTCACTTAGTCTACATTTTCAAAAAATAAAATGCAGGTTTTCTTTATGCCTATTTGTGTTAAATAATGATGAGAGGGATTTCTTTTAGTAATCTGGGGCTGAGACTCCACGTCCAAATCGCTAGGGTCACTACAGAGGCAGAGAAATGTGATTCCCTGAACGTAGTGATTTTAAGGGACTGTTTTATGAACAACATAATGTCTGCGGTCCTTGCCAGCTCTAAAATCCCGATTCTCTGAGTAAGACTAAAAGCCATCGTGCTGCCTGAATACCATGGTGGCAGCTGCAGGCTTGAGGTCAATGGGACAGAGAACAGATGCTCAGTCTATGAATAGTTTCCTTGAAACCTGCCAACAGTGAATATGAGCCTCAAGAGTGGGCACTTATCTTTGAACAGGATGGCACGGTGGGCAGCTCACCAACAGCTTCCGGAGCGGGCCCCAGCCGGCAGCAGGCCTGGTAGCTGGCCCGTCTGCCCCCACATCCCACACGGCCCTAATTCTACTCTCTCACCCGTCCCTTCCTCTTCAGATACCTCAGGGTTCAGACAGCAGGTATTTTTAGGGTGTGTACCACATCCGCAAGACTTGGGGGAGGAGGATTTGAAATGAGGCTGGGTTATATTTAGACCTCTTTCCATCACAGCTGTGCAGTGGCTGGTGTGTCAGGCGAGGAGAAGCCACACCAGCCTTCATTTCAGTCACATCCCTGATTTGAGCACTCAGCAAATGGCACAAGAGGAGACAAGGCCCCGAAGAACCATCATCCTACCTTCCCTCTCTTCTCCACCACAACTTTAATTTCCAGGGATTGGGAGGGGGAGTGGCTCATTGCTCTGGATTCTGGAGTGTTGGGTTTTTAAACTCAGATATCCACCCAGGAGCCAATCCTGATAAAGAATCAGTTAGTAATTATAGCTGTCATCCCAGGACCCAATGCTCAGCATCTCATATTCTCACCATTTCCAAAACACGAGAAACCACCCCCACATCCACTGAGTATTTTTATATCCACGGAAAAACCACACACAAAATGAAGGGTTATAAAACAGTTGGGTCCTGACATTTTTTTTTTTTTTTTAAATTTGAAGGTATGTTTTCAGAGTCTCCATCTTCTAACTTTGTAACAAAAAATATATATAAATGTTATAATGCCATTTTAATTTAATCCTCGGCCCAGTATTAAAGGAATCCTGGGAGTTACTGCCCACCAGTAAGTGGTGGGGAAAAGGGAAACCGGCATTTCTCCTTTGGTCCATGAACAGATTGAAAAACTGGAAGGCATGTAGGAAATGTGAGGAGAGGTTTAACTCCTGCAGAGCAGCGGAATCCACCCCGCTCTCCAGCGCTTACGACGCCACACTTCCCGCTTCATGCCTTCGCTGCTTCCGTCCAAAGAATGTGGGGTCCCTTCTGAGGCTGTGAGTGTGGTCTCAGGCAATCTCCTCAGTCAGTGTTTAGCACTCTCAGAACCCAGGCGCTTTTTCTCTGAAACTGACCTCTTTGCCTGCATTCAGTTCTGAATTTCTATCAAAGGGATGTTTTTCTTGGGTAGTCCTATCTAGATGTACCTCAAGTTGTCATTCACCAAACTGAAATCATATTGCTCTGTCCCAAACCACACCTACACCAGAATTCCCTGCGCTTGTTAGTGGCACTTATCTATGCTTGAGACCCACCTACACCCTGTCATCCATTCCAAAGTGCTAACAATGCCACATCCTCTTCTCTAGTCCTATGAATTCAACAGCCTCCCAGCTGTCTCCTGGCCCAGATCCTGTTCCCTCTAATCCCCTCTGTGCCTTGCTGGCAAAGGGATCTCAGTACTCAAAGGCCCACAGTCCCAAACCCTGGCCTGCCATCTCAGGACCTCCATGGGCTGACCCCAAATCTCTATTCCTACTGGATCGCCCATTGCTCCCCATGGAGCACATTACACCACAGTCCTCCTGAATTCCTCCCCTTTCCTGGGACAATCCCAGGTTCCTCCCGGCAGAGTTCTCTCACACCATTTCCTCCATCTGGGAGGTACAATGTTTACATAACCAAATTTCTAGATCCCACTGAAATTTATCTCCATCACTGTATTTATTATGAAAATTTCAGTGAACTTGCTCCTTATGAAGAAAAAGAAAATAATGATGGCATAAAGGTGGCTCAAGCTATTTGGTATTCCATGATCATCACAACAGCTAACATTTGTCGACCGTTTCCAATGTTCCAGAAAAGCGCTAACGATGAATGAACTAGTTCATGTACCTTAACAATTCAAATAGTACCGAATAGGTACTATCATTACCCAACCCCAACTCACATATGAGAAACCAGAGCACAGAAGTTAGTGACTTACCCAGTGTCAGACAGCTAGTACACTGGAGAGCTGAAATGTGCCATCAGTCACCGCTATCTCACAATCTGAGTCAGCTATTTCCAACCCTTTTCATCTCACGGCACACAAACTAATTACTAAAATTCTGGGGCACAGCAAAAAATATATTTTTTTGCTGATCTGAGAAAAACAATAAACTGGTATAATTTTGAATCACTCACACTGGACAGCTATTGTCACATTGGCTGTTGTCCTTTTTTTTTTTTTTTTAAATTAAAAAAAGGGGGGGGGAGAGATCTGTGCCCCTGACTAAATAGACAGGTGTTGCATGTTTGTTGTTGCTGTTAATTCTTACCCGATGATATTTTCCATTGATTTTTTTAGAGAGTGAAAAGGAAGGGGATAGACAGAGAGAAAAAAACACTGATGTGAGAGAGACACATTGATTGGTTACCTCCTGCATGTACCCCAACAGAAGCCAGGGATCAAGCCTGCAACCGAGGTGCATGTCCTTGACCAGAATCAAATCTAAGACCCTTCAGTCTGCAGGTGACGCTCTAAGCCACTGAGCCAAACGGACTAGGGCAGTATTGCATGTTTTAAAAAACTTCTCGCAGCACACCAGTTGAAAACTGCTGATCTAAGTTCCCAACAACTCCAGACAATACAATGATTTGAGTGTTATAATAATCCAATATGTTAAAATAGAAAGGAGAAAATATTCTAACCCTGTTATTCTCTAAAGTTGGTAACTATAAGAAGTGGAAGTCAAGAGTTAGTATTGGCAAAGTAGCTCCAAAGATATTTTCACTGGTCCTGGCAAGGCTGAGACTAGATGTTGATTTTCCCAACTTTGGCACATGAAGCCAATAATATACGGCTTAGTTTTGACCAACACGAAGCCACTAAGTATGAAAGACCTTATTCAGCTGTTCTCAACCTGTGGGTCATGACCCCTTTGGCGGTCGAACGACCCTTTCACAGGGGTAGCCTAAGACCATCCTGCATATCAGATATTTACATTACAATTCATAACAGTAGCAACATTATAGTTATGAAGTAGCAACGAAAATAATTTTATGGTTGGGTCACAAATGAGGAACTGTATTTAACGGGCCAGAAAGTTGAGAACCACTGCTTGATCTAGCCCTCCACTTGCTAATCCATCTAGTTTTGTACTTAAATGATTTGTATGCCCCTTCTACCTTGAAATGGGTTGTGACTACATTCTGTGGTATAAAATAAAATCACCAGTCTTTAACCTGACAATCTCATTTTTCTCTTCTCAGAGCATTTCCACATGGATGCAATTATTTGTTCATTTAAAAATACTCATTGCTGAGGAGAAACAAGATGGCGGCATAGGGTAGACACCGTATATGCAGCTGTGAACAACTATTTCAGAAAAACCACGAAAAGAACACATGGACACCACTCGCACCCACAGGACGGCTGGCTGAGTGAAAATCCTACAACCAGAGAAGAGTCTGAGACTCAGAGCAGCAGCGGAAGCAAAGTACAGAGGTACGGAGGCGCGCGCA